>LGRX02009191.1:0-31807 GCA_001247695.2 Cymbomonas tetramitiformis | reverse complement strand
TACCCATACTCCAGACTTCCCTCAGATCAACATGCGGAGGTTGCGTAAAATTGTGCAGTCTCACAAAATGTATGTGTGGCAGTGATGAGTACATACATCCATCTACCCATACTCCAGACTTCCCTCAGATCAACATGCTGAGGTTGCGTAAAATTGTGCAGTCTCACAAAATGTATGTGTGGCAGTGATGAGTGCATACATCCATCTACCCATACTCCAGACTTCCCTCAGATCAACATGCGGAGGTTGCGTAAAATTGTGCAGTCTCACAAAATGTATGTGTGGCAGTGATGAGTGCATACATCCATCTACCCATACTGCATTGCATTTGGTTTGAGATGTGTGAGCTTCAGTGGTATCTAGCCACGGCCCGCTCCTGAATGCTCCTCACATCCACTGGGATGCTGATGGGCTGGCTTTTGTCGGCGGACCTCATGCCGCTCGGTGTGTGCGTGTATGTTTTGTACTTGTGACACCTGGCAGACCGCTCCTTGGTCAGGATGCCTCGAGGCAGAGGGCGTCGGGCTTGGAGGATGCCATAGAATAAACGGGTAAAGGGTGTGGGCAAATCCATTCTTTGCCTAAGTGTTTGGAGTTTGAATATCTAAGTTTCTTCAGCAGTTTCCGCACGTTCGAAGTGTTTGGAAGCGGGCAGACGTGTTGGGATGTACATTGATTAAAAGGAAAATAGAATACATATGTGTGGTGCTTTAAATATCTCGTACGGATTATTTCCCCACTGCTTAGCATCGTTGACGGCTGTTGCGCATGTATTCCGTAGCGGCGCATTTTCTGTGTTTGCCCAGTGCCGTGCCTGAGCCCCACCGCGTTCCCGAGTGCGGGCTCTCGCCGCAGGGCGCTAGTCAGGCTGACTGTCGCTGGCCTGCCAGACACCACTCAGTCTTGACTGTCGCTGGCCTGCTAGACACCACTCAGTCTTGACTGTCGCTGGCCTGCCAGACACCACTCAGTCTTGATTGTCGCTGGCCTGCCAGACACCACTCAGTCTTGACTGTCGCTGGCCTGCCAGACACCACTCAGTCTTGACTGTCGCTGGCCTGCCAGACACCACTCAGTCTTGACTGTCGCTGGCCTGCCAGACACCACTCAGTCTAGTAAAATAGATTCATTCTTTGGATGGCTAAACGATGTATACAGGCAGTGCATTGAGAAGATAAGAAAACCGAATTGCTTGATGGCAGCGCACAAAATATTGCACACTAAAGTGACGTGTGATGATGGTGCTTCTGCTTCAGGGTCGAGCAGATCCTGTAACCCATCGACTGCTTCAGGCATTGCAATCAACCGATGCGCATCATGTAAGTTCTGCTTGTACCTGAATCAACAGACGTACATCATGCCATCCCCGCTTGTACCTGAAGCTCCAATTTTCAGAGCATGGGGGCCAATTTGGCGTTGATCCTATTTGTGGACAGATGGGGGCCTTCTGGGAAAAAGCGAAATTCGCCTCATGACAAAACGCATATGATTCCACGCAGTATTTCTTTTTGTGATTGCGAAAGTATGTTTGTACCTATATCGAAAGCGGTATGTTCATACCTTGCCAACCACCCATGTGGCGCCTTCCCGCCTGGAGCAGGGAAAGCGACAAGAGCAGCGTCGTTCGAGAAGCGTATCACCTGCACATCTTTCAGCAACAACAAGGAGCACCGTTGAAAACCCAAAGATTGTCGATCACTACTTGGTAATGCTCCTGCCATGCCCAAAGCAAATGCAAATCGAGTCACAATATGAACTTGCACCCTGTCAATGTCACATTTTGGGGGCAAGATTGCAGAGAATGGGGCCTGAGTGTAAGGTAAAGAACATCAATGTCCGGGCTTTCACTTAAGAAGCCCGACCCGTGCTATGCATGATAGTCCGCAGAATTTTCTGATTGAAATATGGAAGCGGTGAATGCCTTTAGTTTTTGGACTGCCGCTGTCGTATCGGCCTTTCCCACTTTGCGAAAATAAAATCGGTTAATGTGTGACATGGATTCCCCCTTTCTGGTTACAGCCTCACCAGCATGTGCTTGTTACGCATCCATGACCAAGCGTCTTTGTACTGTCTTACCGCGGTTTTTTATATCCTGGAATCCAATGATTCTAGCGCGTTTCAGCATGTGAGGTCAATGTTTCCCGAACAGCAGATGATCATCCCTTTGAGCTAGATGGAGGGCACAACACTGTCTTTCAGCATTCGTCATTCTGGATCCTCAGTTAAGTCGCTGCTCATAGAGGTACTAGTTGTGTGATCCTAGGCCCATTGCCTTCCCTGTTCGGTAGTCTATTTGTAACTTTACAGGAGTGTATTTGGGGTTAGAAGGAGAAGCAATCACATGAACATGTCATGCCGAGCAATGCCCTTGATGCCTTGTTATTGTAGTTTTGTGCTTTGCTGCGTTAGTTTGTAATGCAGGGCTGGCAAAGCCCTGTACTGCAGGTCTTTCGCGTGAGCTGTTTGTGTTTGTGTGTGTGTGTGCTTCGTGCTTCACAGATGAACGCCACTTGTGACTTGTGTGCTGCAGGAATATCGCACAGGAAGCGAAAGCCCGTTGGTATCATCAGAGTTGTGCAAAGCCCGCCATGCTCTTCGGAACACGGGATTGCAGACGACGTCAACATCAAAGTGACCCAATCGATCCACCTAACAGAGCAGGAAATTTTTGTCACAATTCTGAAAAACAGGCGTACTGTAATTGTATGGTGTATAAAATTTAAAGAAAGTCGGAATCCAAAACCTCCAAAGGGATGAAGCCCACCTTTTTCGCATACCTAACTTGGAGCCTGAAAACAAATACTTCACGCGTGGTCAGTACTCGTGCGTACGGTGCTCGTGTGTATAAATTTAAAGGAAGTAAAGCCCTACTTTATAAGAGCATGGACAGTGCGCGTACGTACTACTGTACTCAAACGTATCAATTCTAACGGAACCCCCCCCCCTCACCAGGTGCAGTCATGAAAATCACTCGGTATGTCTGCAATGTACGGGGGAGCTGTTTGCAGTGAGGGGGACCCAGCAGCGCACGTGGGCGGGCGGGCGGGGATGGGAGGGAGGGTTAAGACGTTCAATCAGTGTCACGAAGATATGCCATCTACCGCTCACTGCATAATTGATAATATACCTACAAGTTTTCAAGACTTACTACCACATAACTTCTGCTATGATAGTCGCATCTGATCACGCAATCAAATCGGCAACACCATTTACCATAACACAGATAGATTACCATAACACAGATATATACCAAGTGCCTTTAATCCAAATACAATCCGATTTTCTCTCTAGATTTCCCCCCACATGCACGTTCACGCACCAACTATTTTAGACAAAATCATAGTACAAACACTTACTAGTAGAACGCAAAGGCTTCTAGATATAACCACTATTTCCGCTTAAATTTTAATTACACTCTGGCTTTCTACAAAGCGACTGGCATGCACCAAGCAACAGAGGCATCCGATATTACACGGACCGCGACTTACATGTACACCGGGCGATACCACCGGCACACATACACGACGCTTTACCCTGCGCGGGCGGGGCATGCAAGGCTGCAATGACGATTTACGGATGCGAAGTTGTATGGCACTGAGATTAACGTATGCATACAATAATGTACGCAACGTGAAATTGCGGTGACGAGGCGCACCAGGTTTCAGTATATAATGGCGCAAAATACAATAGGTCCTCGACCGTATCTGAAATTCGTACCAAAGATCACTAAAATAAGTTACCAATAACTATGCTTACACGTATATAATATTTCCGCTTAAAATCTAACATTATTTTCCCCTTCCGCTTAATTTATTCACAAGAACAATCATGCAGGGTGCAATACATCAAACACTTATGTGTAAAAAAAAACAATGACTAAGGAACCACACCATCACTATTTTCATTGAAAATGTAACAAACGCCAGCTTCTCGTGGTACCAAAGCCGGGATTGTCCAGCTGGTGAAAGGCGTGACAGACGTGACAGGCATGACAGGCCTCGCGCTTGATGACTGCTCGGAGATAGCAGATATGGTGAGGAAGACTTGGTCATCATGGTATGACATTGAGATGAGAAAATGTTTCTAGAAGAAATGACGTTTAGGATGCTGCCACTGACGTGTCAGCCAGAAGATGGGATACGGTAACATCATTAAAGCTGGCAGAGAATAGTAGCATTCTATTGGTGGATGAAGATCTTAGAGCGGAAGCCTGTTACAGTTTTACAGATGTGACAGTGACTTAAGAATAAGTAGGCTCTGACCGCAGGTCAGTACTAGTGGAGTCATTATTGTTTTGCCTTCGCAAGTGCTAGGTGGCTGTTCGCGTGCCGAGTGCTAGATTGCTAAGACAGCAACATTTCCTCTTGTCTCCGGCGACTTTTGTTGAGTCTAGACTTGCGGTGAGACACTTAAAGAAAAGAAAAAAGAAAAAGAGACACCCTTTGACGGGGTGTGGGGCTTTGTGAGTCCCCTTGACTCTTACTTCTTTTTTCCTTAGTCTGGTTCCTTGTCTACTTTTTTCCTATATAATCTGTCAAGGCTTACTGCATATCCTGTAGCTAAATCGTGTATTTTTCTGAGTAGGTGTAGGGCTTCCTGTTTATCAAATCCTAAATGTTTGGTCAGTATTTTCTCCGTGTTCATATATCGTTCCCGTGTTACCGAATACCATCACGTGTAGCGTTACCTTGTACCCATATAATTCCAGTAGCTTTACCAGCGGTGTGTATTTTGTGTACTTTGTCTTTAGTGCTTCCTCCCAACTCATTTCGTCTGTGTATGTTACCTCTATCAGGTGTATGTGACCCGCTTCTGCCATTGCCTTTTGGTGTGTGTAGCCAGGCTGCTCGTTCCCCTTCTCAGTTCCCTCAAGCATTACTATATCTACATAGTGTGGTATGGTGTCCTTTCCGTGCTCTGGTGCTGGTGTGTTTCGTCCGTCCAGTCTGCATTGCCCCCTTGTGAGCAGGAAGTCTTCTATTGGTCTCCCATTGTTCATTCCCTTCCCTTTTTTCCCCGCATGGGTTCTTATTACACACCCTCCTTTCCTACCTTTGCTAATTGCTTTTGCTATCATTTTGGTGGTCTCATCCGACCTGCTTATTACCATGTTCTTTATTTCCCTTTCTGTGCATCCTCCTAGCACATGGGCTGTGCGTATGAAGCCTCCCGCGTTTACTTGTCTGGGCATCCCGCAGCATTTGCATTTTTGCGCCCTTCTCCCCCCTTGCTGTTTTTTGTATGGTCCTGCCGGTAGCTTGTTTGCCCGGCATCTTAGCAGGACTGTCACGTCATGCTCGTTTAGGTATTCTGTTCCTTTCTTCCAGTATTCATTAGAGAGCTTATGCATGGCTTTATCACCTTTCAGGTGCTGCATGTATTTTTCTGGCTTTTCTCGTGTTGCTGTCAGTATTTTTTCCCTCGAGGTCCTCCTCCATTCCCTCGCTTGGTGTGCTTCCTTTTGCGCTGCTTCCTGTTGCTGTACCATTTCCTGGAGTGCTCTCCATTCTTCCTGTGCTTCCTCCTGTTGTTTGTGCCATTTCGCTGAGCTCGGCTGCAGTGTCCTGCTGTGTTGTCATGCCCTTGTTCTGTGCTTCCGGTAGCTTCAGTTTCTGAGTTGGCCCTCTTGCAGCTTCTCCTTGGGCTTCCCTTTGCCCTTCAACTTCCCGTAGGGCTGGTTGGTCGGGTTCTGTCTGGCTTCGGGTTCTTCTTCGTTTTTGTCTTCTTCCTTGTCCTAATGCCTCCTCCTTCTGTATTGTTCTTGTCTCCCCTGCCTCATCCTTATTCAATCCTACTTCTCGCGTGCTCTCTTGCCCGTGTTCCCTCTTTTGTTTGGCTTGTTGCGCTGTTTGTACTTGCTGCTCCTGTATTAGTGCCTCCTCCTCTTGCCGTTCCATCCACTGGAGTTCCAGTTCCTCTTCCTGCTCTTGTTGCCATTCTGGTTCGTCTGGCCAGGTGTCTGCCCAGGCTTCTACTATTTCTATTTCTGTAGGCTCCCGACTTTTCTGTGCATACTCTGCCTCCATCCTCTCAATGCGTTGTCTTTTGGTCTCCCATTCTTCGGGCCCGGTTTCTAGTTTCCTTTTTAGTCTTTGTATTATGTTTGTTTCTCCCGTCAATTTTGCCTCCCTTACCTTTTTTGTTACATGGTTGAGTATTGCTTGGTGTCCTTCCAGTTGTCTACCTGTGGCCTCACATATTGCCAGTAGCATCACTGTATCTGTGTTGTCGTGGTTAAGGCCGTATTCCCCTTCTTCACAGGCCTTTTTTGCCACCTCGTCAGCCATTTCATTCCCATGTATTCCGACATGCGCTTTAACCTTGTATAGGGCCACCTTTGTTCCCTCCCTATTCAGCATTCGTATTTGCTTCATTATTTTCCACAGTATGTCCCTGTGTACATGCCTTTCCAGCGTGTGCGGCCTTCTCTTCATGTTTTGTATTTGGTAGAGTGAGGTTAGACTATCTGTACATATGCTGACTTTTTCTTTTCCCGAGTTTGAGTCTAGTGTTAGTGCCATATATATGGCAGTGAGCTCCGCCCTGTTAACAGTTTGGCAGCGTCCCGTCCATCTCTGCATGTGGCTCGTTGCCCGTCCCCCTCTTGGGTCCCAGACTCCTGCCGCCGTTACTTCCTCGACTTCCCCGTTTTCCTTTTTGACTTTTATGGCACCGTTCACCTTTCCTGATGAGCAGTGGCTTTGCGAATCCAGGGGTACTCTGTACACTGGCTTAGCTTAAGCTCTGCTGTATAGCTTCTTCCATTGGGTATTGTTTACGAAGGAACACTCTTATGGCACTTGTGGTCCTCCTTGATGAGCAGCAGCCTTGCGAATTCAGGGGTACTCTGTACACTGGCTAAGCTTAAGCTCTGCTTAGTGATTTCTCCTCTTGGTTATCTTAATTAACAGCGAGCACCTATGACAACTGCTATTTTTCTTGATGAGCAGCAGCCTTGCGAATCCAGAGGTACTCTGTACACTGGCTTAGCTTAAGCTCTGCTGTGCGGACCTTCTGCATCCACTGCTGATTCAGCGTAGTAGGCATGACCGTAGTGCTAGTTCAGTTGTGCTGTGTGAGGCGTCCGGTCCAGCCAGGGGTGCTCAGCACACTGGCTTGACCTGGCTCATGGTGGTTGGTTATCTGAGCCCTGTTTGACTTCGGAGAACTTGGGCATTCACTTCAAATTCCCTTCAGGAACTGCCCCGGGGACTCTTTCTTATCCTCGTTCTGCGTTGGTAGTATGGTTCTGGCACGTTGTACGCATCTGCGAGCAAGCTGCTTGTGAATCCAGGGACACTCTGTGTACTGGCCTAACTGGTTTAGCTGATTCGCCCGGGAAAACTCCGCGTGAAAGGTAACTTTGGTCTTATCGCTAGTATCTGTGACACTCTCTACATGGCTTCTATCCTTCTGTATGTTCAGGACTGTGTGAAGCCAGGGGCACTCTGTGCACTGGCGTAACTCAGTCTGAATTCAGTCTTCATCCTGCGAGTGGACTAGTCACACTCTTAGAGGGAGCATATCTCTTTGGTCCCATTTGTCACCCACTGGCATAGCACTTGACCACGGAGGCGGGGGCAGAGTTGGACGTCGTCGCTGGCCAGACCGCAGCACGGGAGGCGCGGCGTTTGAACCGAGAGAAGAGTAGCCAGAGGCGGATTAGCAACTTTATGAGCACGGAGGAGTCGGCACCAGAGTCCATTCCCCCGGCATCAGCAGCAGCAACCGCAGCAGTAGCAGCAGCAACTCCCCCGGCCAACAACTTTCTGTTCGCGTTTGAGAGTCTAGAGGACATGGAGCGTTCTGACAGAGACACAGACAGTCCTGACAAAATAGATCCAAAGCTCAGTCACACCGGTGGCAAGAATGAGGACAGATCAGCATTCGTCAGACGTGCTGTGGAGCTGGTGGGAAGGGTGCAGCGAACCCACGAGTCGAAAGTGCGCAGACAGACAAAAACCGCAGCTTTCCAGGCCCTTACCACAGCACAGAAGCAGGCGCTCAGGGATTCCCAGCCAGACTACAGATCTATATGGGATCTCATTCCCTCTTTTCTGGCAGGAGAGGACCATGCCACTTCACCTGCCCATGAGTGATGGTGCGCTGCGTATGAGAAGAATGGCATTATGGCTTCCAATGCATTTCGTATCCTGAAGGACACCTCTGTCAGGGATTTCTTCCAGGGCGTTGTGCGCTACCCCCCTTTCATGAGATGAAGGCAGGAGAGACGTGGACAGTCTGTAAAGCTTTTGTGGATGGTGACGCTGACGGGGAGGAGTCTGAAGAGTGGCAAACTGTGGGGACTTCGACCAAGGGCCTTACAGGCATCGATGGCACTGAAGATACTCATTATTTCTGGGCTCTGCGGGCGTTCGTCGCAGAACCTGAGGCTAAGTTTTTATGAAGGGTGCCAAAGAGAAGGAGGACATCCTGGTGGCTAAGCCGCAGACCCCTGAACAAGATGGCCTTGCTTACGTTTAGAGCTGTAGGCGCAGGGAAGCCTCGTTGAACGCCGGCAGGATGGTGGAGGACATCGCCACCAGGCAGAACATCGAGGAGTGCATCAAGGGGCTTCGTATCAAGGAGTACAAGGAGCGCGTTTCTGAACAGTTACAAGTCAGCTACCCCGCCCCCAACAAGGTAACGTGGGAGGACCTGGAGGTCATCGTGGAAGTGCAGGACAAGCTGAAGAATGATGCAGAGGCGTGGGCGTTGACCCTTCATTCAGCAGGACCTTACACGCAGGTCGAGTTGCATCTACTCCTGTTATGAGACCAGGCAGCTGGGGATCGACATCCCTGAGATGTTGGCCGCCATTCGACGCTCTGGCGCTGCCAGGAAGTCTGGGGACAAGCGCAAGGACTTCAAGAAGAAGGAGCCATCCGCGCCTGCTGGTGAAGACGCAAACAAGAAGCCACCCCGGGAGGCCAACAATGCTGAGAGGGCCAAGTCCTCCTACAACAAGGTCCCGCCCCCTGACGCCAAGAAGGACAAGCAGTGCAAGTACTGCTTCACCCAGATGTGGCACACGCCAGATCGTTGCTTCACTGGGAGCAGGGATGCGCAGGTGCCTCCGGACTTTCACAAGAAGTGCCTGAACTCGAGGTATGAGAACGAGGTGAACGATGCCAAGATGCGCGAGTACAATCTCAATCACATGTTCCCCAAGCACAAGATGGGTATCACCACGGAGGAGTGGCTCAAGTTGCCGGAGGCTAAGCAGCAAAGGTCAGCTGCCAGCGCGGTGTGTTTGTTTTCACAGGTTTGCGCCCACCACCGGCCTTAGGTGGTTATTTAAAACCACCGAGTATGGCTGGCTAAAGCCTTTATAGGGGCTCGGGGCTCAAGATCAGGGCATGAGGTTCTAGAACGCACTACACTAGTCACGAAAGGGGTAGTGTGAGAGAGAGGAAAATTTTCCGTTTGTGAGCACAATTGCTTAGGACTAAGATGGACCGGTCTAGCTAGCCGCAGTCTCCGAAGCAGAACGCGCGTCGACATCAAGCCTCACAACACGATCGCCACCCCTCTCTCACCCTACCCTATTTCGCGGCTGTAAATTCGGAACCTTTGACCCTGAATTTGAAGCCCCTGCCCTTATTTCCTCTAAATTGCTCAAGTGTAAATTTGTTTTCTCTTGACGAGAACTTTGCAGTGTATTTTTTAGAACCTTGATTAGTGAACATTTTGAATCTTTGTTTTTTCTTGTCTAACGCTCGAGGACCGCAACTGTTAAAATTTCGGCATGGCCTCTACGCCGTACCAGCTGATGGCTCCAGCAAGATTGAGAGCGCACCCAGCTGGTGCATCTAAGAGGCAGTTGCAATTTGACCAGCTGGTACCGACACCAGTTGCCGCAGTTTCACAGCAGTCAGCGCTTGAGAAGAAGTTTGATGCTGAATCCGCGGCTTTCCTTGATGATCAGCAGAAGATTGAGGCGCTCGTAAGGGGCGTTAAATCTAAGCTGTGTGGCAAGGGGGACACCATCGACGAATGGAGGTTTTGTGGTGACGAGTCTAATGCTCGTTCACTACTTGACTCCCTCGTTGAGGAGCTTACCTCGCGCCTCACAAGGTTTAACGTACTTTACGCGCATGCTTTCCGACTGGACGACGTCACCGTCACAGTGATGCCCAACGCAAACAAACTTCTAAAGGAGTTGTTGGAGTATCTCTGTGGCGGTCCAGCGCTCGCTTCGGTTCGGGAGGCACATCGCTACTCTCCTGACGACGGCAAAGTTATTTTAACTGCCTTAGTCAGGGACGTGATGCCTGACCTGGAGGATTTCGACAAAACCGACTTCATCTTTACCCCCAGAGTAGAGGTCCCGGCGGGTGTGAACCCCAAAGAGTTCATCAAAGCTTTCACTGACGCTGTCAGTAATGCTGCGACGGACTTAGGGCAACACAGCCGCCTCGACATCTCGAGGGAGGATGCGGTACGGTTATTCCTTCGTCGTACATGTCCCGTCACCTACAAACAGGTGCACGAGGACTACGCGATTGAAAAGGTCAAGACGCAGGCAGAGCTGACCCTGGTGAGTTGTGGACTCGCGATTCAGCGGGTCTACAACACACTAGGGAAAGCGAAGCCACTGACGAACGCTTTTTACAATGATGCAGGTCACCGCCACGGTGAACGTGGCGGCCTGGACCCCAGGGGAGCTCCCGACCTACGCCCTACCCGCCCTCGTGACGTTTATTACCCTGGACGGTCTTCCCACCCTTTTAAGGGGAAGGGGAAGAATTTTCGCTTTGCAGCCTCCCCCTTGGCGAAGGGGGGGAATTGGCCGCAGGGAATCCGCAGGAAGGGCAAGGGCAAGGGCAAAGGCAAGAAGGGCAAAGGACAGAAGCAGAAGGCCCGCGTCACCTTCCACCCAGGTTCCAAACAGTTCTACGGAAACTGTTGGTCCTGTGGTGGAAGACACCGCCAGGCAGACTGTACACACATGCAGCACCTGGCGGCACACTCGATGCGCCTTGACCCCGAGGCCCTGGCCGAAGGGGCCTTCACCGATGTTCTGGCAGCGCGCTATCAGGCGGCTTACGAGCATTCGGAGGAGGCCTTTCAGGCAGTCTGTTGGGAGCACGGCACACCTGACATCTGTGACTCATCGGAGTCGGTGTGCACGTACCCGGACGACGGCTCCCTGTCCTTTGCCGCCTATCTCACCCAGGAGGATGATGCCTCTCATGCACCCGCTTGGGCACCACAGGAGTGGACTGACTCGGAGTGGGATGCCTGGGAGCATGATTCCTACACTCAGGAACAACATGACGAGTGGGATCGACTCCAGCGGAAGGCTTCCGCAAAGTTCCAAGCCTTTTGCTATGCAGGAGACGAGACGGGCTACGATGAGCAAGATCTACAGGAGCCTTTCTCCTCCCTTTCACTAGGGAGAGTTCATTTTGGCAGCTTCGGGGTGGGTGGTGTCGATCGTGACACCACGCCAGCCCCACCGGTCGATGCCCGCATGGACTCTGTCGCTGCCACTGAGACACCGCTTGATCTTTCGTCGTTTTACCGTGCGGCCCCGAGCATCACATGCTCACCGTGTGACACACAGCCTGCGTCTACCCAGTCGCATCTCGAAGCAGGTGCAGTGTTAGACGGGACCGCCCAGGCGTTGGATCACGCCGCACCGTTCTCGAGTGACACACCGGACGATGCGGAGCATGGAGACACCTGTATGCACCCCGTGTCAGCGCTTTTCGCACACGAGACACCCCTGGAGCCTGGCTCCGGGTTGTTCGCTGACATGGCGTTGGCAGGTGATCTTCGGTTCCAAGCAATGACCGAACAACACCTCAGTGAGACTCGGGAGTCGCAAGGGGCTTGGGGGCCGAGGTCTTGGAGCTCACAGCTGGAGTCTGTGGCTGGACCGGAGCCCGGCCCTTTCGAGGAGCTTCGGCGTGGCCTTCGCGGCACTCCTCCCGGCCTCACCGACAGGGATCAAGACCACTGGGACAGGCTGTGGTGTGAGGATCACACCCAGCCTACCCAGTGGTACGACACCCTGCCGGCTTCGGCCGCAACGACATCGAGGGAACCGCGAGCACCACCTCCGGTAGTGCCCTTCCCTCCCAGCTCTAGCCCGTGCTCTGTCACCGCAGGAGCTGGACTGTATGCCACGGCTATGGACCTCCCTGCCAGCGGACACGGGGTGTCTGCGGGGTCCGTAGTCGGGGCCTCGGACGAGCCCGACAGCCCTGAGCACCGTGGCTCAGGGGAAGGACAGTACTATGACCCCCCACCACCCGTCACTGGACCTACCCTGCGTAGGGGTGTAGGTAGGGGTGGTGTACCCTTCTACAGACATGCCCTCGTCTCCACACTTGTTGTCCTCGGCTTCCTAGGCTGTGCCATGGCAGATGTGAGCATGCTTGTGGGACAGGAGGATGCCTCGGACGGACTGAGACTGCTGTCACCTGGGGGCCCACGGGGAGGGGCCCAGGGGACGGGGACGGGGATACTGTCTGATGGTGGCTTTGATGGTGGCACTGGGGATGGTAACACCGGGTACAGTGGTTCATGTGAGTGGGACTGGTCAGATCTTGGGGCTGGACACAGCTCTTCTTCTGGACCTGGCTCAGAAGACTCTCACAGTGACCGCAGCCAGTTCACCAGCTCTGGTATGCCGCCCGATGCCGCCTCCCAGATACAACTCTTCCGGGCAGCTATAACAACGGACAGTGAGGACCGCCGCAGGCGGACTCGACACCTCACAGCTCTGGCTCTGGCAACTATTTTGGCAATTATCATACAGTGTCTGTTTCTCTTCTTCCTGGACTTTCAGTCACTCTCAGGCGACAGTGCATTGGACAGAGGTTTCGGTGGTGTCAGCTCAGCGGCCTTGCATGAGACTGGCAGTGTATTTCAGACCACCTCACACCTGGCAGAGATCATGATCACCGTCGGTGGTGCCTTGGTACACATGTCTTGGTGGCTCGGTTTCACCTGGACAGCACACGGCACACCACCACCTGGACTAGTCTTCACCTGTAGTCCAGTTGTCTCGGCCTATGCTTTATCACGGGACGGTGACGGCATTGTGGTAGACTCTGGTGCCACTGGCAATATCACAGGCACCAGGTCTAGGATCTCAGCCTTGGATACCTCCTCCACTATTGGTTTCTCCACAGTGATGACAGGTCCTGTATCCAGAACTGACGGGACCTGCACACTACACCTGTACGGTCGTGAGATACTATCAGGGGAGATAGATGAGTATTCTATTCCTGGCTGCCACTTCAAAGAAGGCGCCAGGACCCTTCTATCTACCCGGGTTATGCTCAGACACGGCTTCAGTTCTCCAGACTTCATCAGCATGACTTACACTCACTTGGACTCAGGCAGGACGTACCGTATCACAGACAATCAGGTGGATTACCTCTGGGATGAACCACAGAACCCGCATACTCACCACTTCGGCTCAGCAGCTGTCAGGACCCGCACGGGAGACTCATCAGACTGGCAGTGGAGTAATAGCGAATATACTAAATGAGCTACTACTCACGGCTCTCCTACAGCCACAGCTAAACTTGGTACTCCGGCTTTTGATGTATCTATGTATGGTGACTCTCTGCCTGTTGGCGAGGGTAACAATCATCCAGCTCTTGAGCATTGGTCTATATCAGATGATTGTCACACCAAGCAGTGGACGGGTCAGTTCTTCTATGGTAATATTCCCTTCAGTATCAGTATGGTTGACAGAATGTTGACTAAGGGCAACCATGACTTTCTCCTTGACCCGCATAACACCACCTACGTCTGGATTGTCCCGTATATGCCACAACACCAGATATGGCACAAGACATGTACTATGGAGGTGCTGCATATCTATCCTAAAGGCAGTAAGAAGATATTCAGTTTCTCACGGAAGCACACATATGTTTCCAGTCACCCACTGACACCGGCCGGCTCAGATGGCGGACCTGACAGAGTATTCATTGATGGCACTCCCTTTGAGATATGTATCCTGTTCAGGAACAGGAACACTCCTGTTCGAGTCAGTCCCTTTGTGGAGTTCCATGCAGTCATGGGTCACGGCTCTACGGCCAGTCTGCTTAAGCTCTACGACCTACCTGGCATTCAGCTCGGTCGGCCTCTGCTATCTAGGCGAGCTATAGCAGCTATGCCGACTTGCTCTCAGTTCTGTGCAGTATGCTGTACGTGTAAGCTGAAGCAGAAGCCCTGTGGACGCCATGACCAGCTGAGATCAGTTACCATACAGCCCGGCCAGAAGTGGGCTGCTGACATGACAGGACCTATTACACCGGCTGGCTACAACGGCCACCTGTACCGATGTCAGTTCATTGACTATGTCAGCAGATTCATATTTGTATATACCTTCGTACAGAAATCAGAATACTATACCTGTCTGGTTCATTTCTACGGCAGCTTGCATGCAATGGGGTATGCACCGCAGTCCATTACACTCCGTACAGACTGTCCTCCAGAGATGGGTGACCCTCAGTGTGTTGCTTTCTATCAAAAACATCGTATATTACACCAGTAATCATCACCTACAGTACACACAGACAATCCTCATGCAGAGAATGACATTGGCAAGATATCCGATATGGCTAAGGCATTACTTCTGGCAGCTGGCATGCCCGAGGACTACTGGCCTCTGGCTGCCACCCATGCTGGCTTCATATGGAACCTCTCTACTCACAAGAACATCTCTTCTACACCATTTCATCAGATCAGAGGCTACCACTATGGCTATGCAAAACTGAAGGCTTTCGGTCAGAACTGCTATGTCATTATGTCTCAGCAGCAGAGGAACTCCAGACAGCCTGGCATGTCCAGGAAGTCTCAACGGGCGGCCTGGTCAGGCCGTCTTGTTGGTGTATCGGTCAGCTCTCTGGCATATAAGATCTTGGATACGGAGACAAATATGGTACACTATGTTGGCAAGCCTCACTGGATTCATAATCATCAGGACATGGGAGAGATATTGGGCTCCTTTCCGGACCCACATCAGGCGGAGCGAGAGTTTGATGCATCCTATGACAGACCACAGCCTTTCAGTGACAGCTTTGATACAGCAGGCTCGAGGATTCATGGTATTGGGTCTTTCTTTGACGGAGAAGAGTCACATGCATGTGTTCAGCTTATCCAGACAGATGGCACAATTACCTGGACTATGGCAGTCAGATATGTATCACAGACATCAGATGGTCAGCACTATCGGGACCTGTTGCACTATCTGGACTGCTACAGGAAGCTAAATGGCATTAATGAACACTACCCTATCTGGACTATTGTGAAGGCTCGTCAGACAATCAGAGCACCTATCTACAGTGCTCTTCTCATCTCCACCCACAGAGGCAACAGGAGGCCCTACGGTGTTATCCTGGAGCCCTGCCCCGACGAGCCGGCTGGCTGGCACATTGATCTGCCAGCCAACCTGATCATATTCCCATCTACTCATTCAGCGGCTTACCTGCCCTTCTCTGACAGCCTCAGCAGTGACCTCAGAGCAGAGTATATGTTTGGCAGTTTCAGCAGCATGGAGCAGTTCCTCACTGATGCCCCTACCTCTACTATTATCCATATGCTTGAGGTCTCGGCACCGGAGATTAAGCTACCTCACGGTGTCAAACAGGCCCTATCCTCACCACAGTCTGAAGACTGGCTAAAAGCTATGGATCAGGAGGTTGGTGATATGGTTAATCAGGAGAAGCTCAAGCTGGGAACACCTCCGGCTAATGCACAGTACCTTACTACACTATTTGTACTGTCTATGCCATTCAAACCTGACCCTACTGGCGCAGGCAAGGCCTATCAGATATTTAAAGCCCGTATGGCTGGTGACGGCAGCAGAACTACAGGCTACCTTCCATGGGAGACCTCTTCGGCTACCCCAGAAATATCAGCTTTCAGACTGCTATTTATATTTGCAGCTCTATTCCAGCTGGTGGTGTCACATCTGGATGTGTCTCAGGCCTTTATGCATGCTAAGCTTGAGTTCCCCGTGTGGATCCAGTTTCCCTCTGGCTATACTTTTAAGGGTTACAGCTATGCATTACTCTCGTATGCGCTGTACGGTCTTAAGATTGCCGGTGCATCGTGGCAGAGAATGGTTAAACAGTTTATGCTCAGTTTCAAATACATGGGACACTCATTCAGGCAGTCTACACATGATGCCTGTATCTATTTCATCTACACGCCTACGGTTAAGGCTATGTGTGTGGTATATGTGGATGACTTTGGTATGGCCTGTTCCACGGCTCTTGAGAGAGCCTTCTGGACTGCATTCAGAGCAACCTTTAATAAGGCCAAACACCTGGGTCCTATATCCTCTATCCTTCAGATGACAGTACAGCATGATGATCAGGGGGTATACCTCAATCAGTCACGGCAGATTAAGGACCTTATGACAGCAAATAATATACTCGAGAGGCTCTTCCGCACCCCTATGGACTCTAATCTTGTGATAACGAAACCAGCAGACCCTGACCTCACTCTGGTTAAGCCCTATCGGTCTATCCTTGGGTCTTTGCTCTGGCACAGCCGGACTTCACGGCCAGATATCTACTATGCAGTTATCTATCTATCACAGTTTGTGGCCTGTCCCTCAGAGGACTCGATGAAGGCTCTTATCAGAATTGCACAGTATCTGGACTGCACGGCACACTACAGAATGGCCTTCTACTACCCTGAAAGGCCAGCACGTGTGCTCACACTATTTGTGTACTCCGATGCTGACCTGGCCAGAGACTTGGAAAACTCAGCTAGATCATACTCTGGCATGGTTATATTCTTCTGTGGTATGATTCTACAGTATGGTACAGTCCGACAGACTATCACAGAGACATCTTCTACAGGTTCAGAATATGTTGCAGCATCTACCGCAGCTCAGCGGGTGGTATCTCTCATGTTTATGCTGACAGAAATATTCGGCTATATTCAACACCCTATTCAAGGGCAACCACCCTCTACTACTGGACTTGATTCTGAGATCACTGAAGCAGAGAGGGTCGCCACTGACATTGCATTCAGTTACCCTGGGTTACAGCCAGGCACCCTCCTTACTAAACTCCTGGACTACACTACACCTACGGGTACAGGAGTCGGTGGTGTCAGGCCTGATGGCAAGTCAGTAACAGATGAGCTCGAGATTTATTCAGAATCAGACCGCAGGCCAGTAGACTATCAGAATATGAGAAGCACAGAATACCTACCAGCCTCAGCAACCTGCCCCAGATTAGAGCTTCCAATTCCTCTTCTCCTGGATAATGATGCATGCAGATCTATTGCTGAGAACATCCGCTATCCCAGAAAATCAAGCATGTTCTGGTCAGATTCCATATGCTCAGAGACTTTGTCAGACTGGGCTGGATTATGTGCTGGAGGGTACCTTCGGAGAAGAACTTGGCTGACCCCTACACCAAGCCAGTTCCTCCCACCAAGAACACCGTGCCCTACTTCAACATGCTCTTTGACAGCTACATGGATATGCAAAAGGCAGTTATTCAGGCTGCCAGATCTTTTGGATTTTCGACATGGAGGCCTACTCAGAAAGCAGCAGCATGATCTGACTGTGAGTACCCTCTGTTTTGTCCTGTTTTGGGTTTTGTATTTGACTGTGCTTTGCAGGTACTTTGTTGCAGGTACTTTATGATTTGGTTTTGAAAATATTTACGGAAAACAACCAGCCGATAGATTGACAGTTAGCCTAGAGGTTTAGCAAGCATGCACAAGACCTGTTATGTGAATGTTGCATGTCGTACCTTGACTCCTACGACCTTATGTACCCTTCGGGGACCCGTGACCGGCACCTGTCTCGTACGTGAGAGCCTCTGCCTCCACCAGTTGTGACCCTCCCTACATCTTCCCTTGTCTATAAGTCTGACGGTGACGGGGTGACCTGGACCTGCCTTCGGGTACTCCTTGTCATATCCCTGACGAAGCATCCGGCTGCATGACACCGCGGTGTGCGGACCCTCAGGGCACAGCAGCATACTATTCCCCCGGTGGAGGAGTGGCACTAGAGACAGGGAGCTGATAGGTCTGCCAGGACCGTGTGGACTTTGTCCAGCTTTTTGGGGTTTTCAGCCCTGGCAGACATGATTGTGGTTCTTTCTGGTCTGGACTGGAGATTGGTATGAGTGTATGCATTCTGGTCTGCCCACCTCACTCGAGGTGGTGTGCTGGATTTGGCACGCCGACAGTGTCATCGTCATCTGTGTCATCACCGATACGGCTCGACTACTATGACTTCTTCACTGTCATCAGCGCCATCTCCGATATCGACTTCGGTAGTCAGACAGTTCATAGCATCTGTCATTTCCACACCTGACATCCTAGGGGCTGTCATCACATGCTTTCGGCGGAAGCTATAACACATCGTATTATCTTGTGTATAGCTTCACAGTTTCACGGTTGACATATGCGAGCGTAGCACCCTGTTAGTAGTGCTTCACTGTGTGTTTGTTTTCACATTTTGGTACCGTGCCAGAGCGCGCCTTGATGTGATTCCGTTGGAGCCCCACAATCGTTTCTGGGACCATTTACACGGACTCAGACGTCCTATGACACAATGCAATGTGGATGATGCGATACCGATGCATTTAGTGAAAGGCTAATTGTACAGAAGAAGGCTCTCAATTATGTTTCTATGTACACATTGGTTCCATTTTATGTGAGCTAATTACACTTAGAATATAGTGACAATTAGAACGAGTCAGCTTCAAGTAGCCTCAGTTTTGACAAGCATGTCATTTGCTGACAATGTGTACGGTATGTGTCTAGATTTCACATTCCATGGCTACGTGCATGACACATGAAGAACTGTTGATTGGCAGAATGGCAAGTTGCTCAAATATCATGATGAATATCAATATGTGGGTACTCCAGCCGAAGTGGGATGACAGGGCGACACATGACAATGGTGAAAAAGCACGATTTTTGGCACCATGATGATGATCGCGACTTATCGCGAATCGATCTAGATGCATCTCTGAGGTCTGAAGAAAAGAAGAACCGAGGCGGAAGACCTGTAAGGATGGGAATGCTGACCGTTAGATTACCATTACAGCTTGTCTGAACAATCGCAGCAGTCGAATCACGCTTATTTCGCTTGTGAGTTAAAACCCGTTTGCGGGGGAGGTCTGTTTTGCTGTGTCTACAAATTAGACAAGATGAACGTAATTGGGCTACAATTTTTAGCTTAAATGCCGCTCATAAGTACGTTTGACACTATCAGAGGTTATCGCGGCTTTATACATCCCGGATCAAGTTGTGGCTTCCTGCCGATCCGCTTCGGGCTTCCGGCACGAAGCGGATCGCGGGATGCGGTACCACGCCATAACTTGGGTGTTTAAGCACACCGATTTATGTTGAGGTGCCATACGAGATGTGTGAAGCCTTTCTTGCGTTCATTTGGGGGCAGAATGTTCCGATGACGTACGTTGACCCGAGCAGAACTCCCCGGATGTCCGCGCCTTCCATGCACCTCGGTTGATGGGAGGCGGTGGCAGCCGGAAACCCACTTACTGATATCCATATGAAGGGTTGTGCACGCTCAAACCCATCTCAACTCGCAAGGAAGGCTTCAAAACATATTATTCATCAATTTTAGCCAAAAATCAAACATTCGTTAATAGTGATGGGAATTGGGTAGGAAGCTTCTCAGCTCAAGTTCCCCCCCCCGTTCGCTAGGTGTGAGGGTTAAATATTGCCGCGTCAGCTCCAAAATTGACCTTTCATTTTAATTTTCGGGGCTTATGTGCAGAACCCGGTAAAAATAGTGCTTTTCCGGGTTTTTGAAAGTCTTCTAGTTTCCCCGTTGCGCCACTGGAGAATTGTGTCATATGTCGCCCTGTCATCCCACTTCGGCTAGACGAGTACCCACAATATGTATGTCATGCGCCACTCACAGCTATCCAAAGCACCATGTGCACACATGGATACGAACAATCTGAAGTTGTGAATTCGGTTGAGCTGGAACTTCATGTCTCTCGTATGTCACCGACAGGCACACATGGAATGCTTGTATAATAGAAGAAAACAAACTTGAATGTGTGTGTATAGCTGAGTGTGGGTGTGTGGGAGGGAATGTGCTCATAGCAGCTGTTGAGGCAGCACAAGACATCTTGAAAGTTGGGGGGATGCGCAACCCCCCCCCACGACGAACACAACTCAGACTGTGGGGCGGTTGCAGACCCCCCACAGCGGGAAGGAAAAGTCTGGGGCGACTGCTGAACCACGAGGCAGACTCAAACTGCAGAAGCGATCGGCTTCTCGCAACTTTGGGGGCGACAGTGTTAAAGACTTCTAGAAGAGCAATAGCCAGTTAGTTAATCAATGCCCAAGGGCAGAAACAAGGCATCAATGGTGGACATGGGATCCCCTCAATGGCCAAGAGTTGCAGGGCACATAGCATCGCCATCAAATCGGTTTACCTTGCCAACCTTCGCAACGCGCTCGATTCACTGTTGAGTTCATAAGGTTCTTTATGTACATGGATATTCAATGTTTCAAACAGAAGATTCATTTTGAACAAGTTGCAGCAAGTAATCTTCGCCAACTATCGGGATGCCCCGCTCTTCTGCTTGCTTTTTCTTTGACGGACCGATCTCTCCATGGTCGTGAAGGATGTGTGTCACCTTCTTTGTGAGAGATTTAGTAAAGGTACCCCCATGTTCTTTTATGTACTCATGACACTCATTCCTGCACGACATCAGAGTGAGACGCCAGAATATTGATGAGTAAAAAGAAGGTGTGGGCTGTTGAAGCTTTAAGGTAAGTGTCAAGTACCAAAGAAAGACAAAAAGCAACCAGGAAATATAGAACCTAGATATCAACATCAAAGGTACCTAAGAAAAAAAGAGGCCTTGAGAACTTATCATTCCAGTGGCAAATTCACACAGTCATCGGTACATGGGAGGCACCTGTCCATGGAGTCCAGAACTCCCGAGATAACAAAACAGAGCCCTTGCAGGCAAGAACTCGACCCTCGTGGAATACTTTTATGGCCCTTTTTAGGGGGTTCCATGGATCGATTTCTCATCATAGCAAAGAAGTTCGACTGTGCTTCAGAAGGGATGTTGTCGGCTTCATTTTCCTTTTTAGCGGCGACTTCTTTCTTCCTCGCTTTAGACTTTACCGCGGTTTCAGTGGTTCCTGGCAAATACCGACATGCCAGGACAATAATGAGGCGTCAGGTCGATGAGGTGACAGCTCGACACAGATTTTAAAAGGCGCCTGGACAGCAAGTAAAGGACACGTCACGTGGAAGGGTTGAAGGTCAACCTACCGTCGGGTTCGTTCTGTGTTTTGCGCTTTTTGTGAGCAGTCAACTTGACCCCCCGCTCTCGGAGACAGGCGAGAACGTCGTAAGCCAAACATACATCTTTGGCGGCGTAGTCCACTTGAGTGTCGAGGAGAGGCCAGTTGCTCCAGTCCCCGATTCGCGCTCCGCCTTCTTTTTTCATGTCGCGATTCAGAACGGACTGCACCAGCGAACCACGCACCGAACAGAACGAAATGACCTCCCAGCACTTCCAGCTGTCGGACAGTTACAACTATTTGACAGCTAGTGTGATGGCAGCGGGCATATGCAGGACAGTATGGCGCAGCTCGGCTCACAGTTCCAGTGATGTCCAAACTTGCTCTACCCAAATAAGTCGTTGGACACGTGGAGCGTCTGATATATCTCTAGAAACTTCAGACGCACGCTGACCGAATGAACGAAAGGAATAAATGTTTCTATGTTTTTTTTTTTGCGCGCGGCGAGGTAGACTTCAGGGATGTGGCACATTTCTCCGTACGGAATGGAAGTCGGTTACAACATACCTGCACGAGGCCTTCAAGAGAGGCGTTTGTTATTTTCATTTGAGCATCTTTCCGCCGAGAGACAGTAATGAGGTCATGAACGTTCTCTACAGACACGCCAAAATCTCTCTGGATTCGGCTGCAGTCACCCTGAATATTGACTCCGAACTTGAAAAATCTAGTGTCGTCCTGTAGTATCTCACAAAAGTTTGGCGGCAAATCTGTTTCTTGAAGAACGTGGTATACGAGGCATGCGCTTCGTGTCGCGATCTGTATAATGCATATTTTCTCAGGGGCTGAACCTCGAAACCAAGGTGGCAACCACTCACAGTCGAGAGAAACATCGCTGGGAGCGTCTTGCTTCACAGCGAGCAGTTTAGATTGAATCCATGCGTCTGCTTCACTTGAAGTTTTCGTTACGGTCACCGTCCTTCCCTCTACCTCGCGCGTAGCGGCCAGCGAACTCGGAATAATTGAAGTACATTTGGGGGAAACTGACTCATGTACAGCAGCCAGCGGTTCAGCGCGAACCGCACTATCAGCCTCGTTGGGTGTTTCTGTCAGCGTATGCGTCATTTCTTTTGACTCTTGCAAAGCAGGCGATGGTTGAAAATACGAGGAGCGCTTGGGGGAAGCTGTCTGTTGAATTGTCTCATGTTGGTCACGACGAGGCTCATCTTTAACCTCAGGCGATGTTTGAGTCACAGGAGACGATTTCTCGACGTTCAATTCACTTGCCTTCAACCTGGAAGCAAAGAGTAGATATCGGTGGAGTACAATAAACAAGCACCCACGACTGATGATCTGAAAATCGGGCAATAAAGATAGTTTTCACAGGTGTGAACAAACACGGACGCCTTCATGGTTTTCAAATCAACCCACGACAATTACCTTTTGGCAGAAGGGGTTGTATCCTTCTTGTCTAGCTTTATCAAAAACCTTTCCATGTCAGGTGTTCAGTGCAAATCGTAATGAAGGAAGCAAGTTACGACTTTGGGACTTGGATGTTACGGAATTTTTTGAAATGCTCTCAACGTTTCAAGTGCCCTTCGCTGGAGCCCTTGAATATTGAAAGTGACGAAGTTTCAAAATATGTGAAAATTGGCCGATTTGGGACCGTAGGTCCCAAATTTGGGACCGCAGGTCCTGGGGGGCGACGTTGGGACCGAAGGTCCCAAATATCGCTTGGGACCGAAGGTCCCAAGCGATTCAAGACCTAGGGTCCCAAAATCGCGTGGACCGAAGGCCCCACACTACCCCAAATGTCTATTTTATATATATTTTACATAGAAAATAAATCAGATTTTTTTTCTATTGGGGAAAAATCTTTAGATTGTCCCCCTCTTTGAAAAAGTCCGTTTTATGACGTGACGCTTTTGTGTATAAATTTTTAGAGGTTTGATTTCCCAGAAGGGTAAAGGTAGGCGCGCTGGAGGTTCACGGAACATGACAGAGTCATCGCGACTGTCATGTGACGGAATCACAGGTTCGATGAGACACAGCCGGCGAACCGGTTTTTTAATTCATATCTTCATTTCTGATTTCATGCCAAGCCCATTGATCACGCGATTTGCTGTGACACTATTTTCGTACTCTTAACTCTACAGTATCGTTCGCGGTCCGTTGACTTGAGCTTGACCACACTAAGAAAAAAGGTTGGCGCCCGCAACCGTCAGAAACAATCCTTCGCCTAACAGGGCGAGCAGTCTGTGAGGCTGCTATGATACTTTCTTGAATTGTTCACGTGTTTTGCTTGTGATACTTGTTTTGCGTCTTGCTGTTTCATCATTCGACGGAGTGTGCAGGTGGGATTAGCAGCGCATATTTTGTAAAGCAACTTTCCCTTTTCGCCAATAGGCACGCACCTCGTGATGTGGAATTCTAAGTTGGCATTTGTCAACTTAGCTTGGGATGAAACCCAACCACATCGGACTCGTGGTCACTTGTTCATTTGGTCACCTTGAATATGTAAGCAAAGTTTGAGGAGCATCAACTTAGTATAAGGCATCGGCTGTTTTATTTTTATGGGTTTGTAGCTAATTTGCGACCTCTTGAGGTGTGGAAGTCGAGGTTGGTGTATGCCAACCTTGCTTGGGCTCAAACCCAACCACATCGGACTCATCTCATTCACACTTTTTTTAACTTCACTGCCATGCGTTATATGTTTTTTGTTGAAGTTGGGATGGGTCTTAGGCTGATTTCTTTTTTGGGTTTGAAGTTATTATCTTCGAAGTTATTATCTTCGAACCCAAAAAGAAATTCAGCCATTCCCTTGGAGCCACGCAATACACCTCTCACTTGGTAGTTGTATTGCTTGAACATACTTCTATTGATACACACAACGACGAAGCCGCAGGTTGCGTAAAGATTAAGGTATGTAAGCAAAGATGATTGGAGTGTATGTATGCACTTTCCGTGAACCCAAAAACGAATTCAACCTAAGACTATGATATAATCCTAACACAAGACGCAACTTTGCATAACTACTGAAGCTACATCAAAGATATCAATATGAGTCCGATGTGGTTGGGTTTGAGCCCAAGCAAGGTTGGCATACACCAACCTCGACTTCCACACCTCAAGAGGTCGCAAATTAGCTACCAACCCATAAAAATAAAACAGCCGATGCCTTATACTAATTCGTTGCTCCTCAAACTTTGCTTACATATTCAAGGTGACCCAATGAACAAGTGACCACGAGACCGATGTGGTTGGGTTTCATCCCAAGCTAAGTTGACAAATGCCAACTTAGAATCCCACATCACGAGGTGCGTGCCTATTGGCGAAAAGGGAAAGTTGCTTTACAAAACATGCGCTGCTAATCCCACCTGCACACCCCGTCAAATGATGAAACAGCAAGACGCAAAACAAATATCACAAGCAAAACACGTGAACAATTCAAGAAAGTATCATAGCAGCCTCACAGACTGCTCGCCCTGTTAGGCGAAGGATTGTTTCTGACGGTTGTGGGCGCCAACCTTTTTTCTTAGTGTGGTCAAGCTCAAGTCAACGGACCGCGAACGATACTGTAGAGTTAAGAGTACGAAAATAGTGTCACAGCAAATCGCGTGATCAATGGGCTTGGCATGAAATCAGAAATGAAGATATGAATTAAAAAACCGGTTCGCCGGCTGTGTCTCATCGAACCTGTGATTCCGTCACATGACAGTCGCGATGACTCTGTCATGTTCCGTGAACCTCCAGCGCGCCTACCTTTACCCTTCGCAGAAACCAGCTATTACAGAACGAACATTGCTTTGCGTGACGCTCTTTTGGGAGACGTATTAGTGTAGTAGTTTACAGCCTAGCTTTGGGAGACGTATAGTGTAGTAGTTTACAGCCTAGCTTTGGGAGACGTATAGTGTAGTAGTTTATAGCCTAGCTTTGCGTGACGCTCTTTTGCGTGACGCTCTTTTGCGTGACGCTCTTTTGCGTGACGCTGGTGGATGAAATCAATTTGCGTCGTTGAGATGAAAGCTGCAAACAAAATTTCAATCGCAGATATGGGCCATTTCACGGTGCTTATGAAGGGCTTGGAATTTGCATTGGTGATTGTCGTGTCATGGTGACCACCATAATAATGCTCAGCACCATTCTGATGATAGGGGGGGTCTTGAGTGGGCCATGGGCACAGCGAAGAAGGAAGTACTTTGTCACTTTCGTTCAGAACTTCATTCCAAATATCAGGGCTGACTCCGGTGTATTCTAGCCTCTTCTCCGTGACTCTGGACTTAGGAAGGACATTGAGGAACCATCTGGCAATCTTTTTCTGTGTAGGCCTCCAGTCAAAGGCTGGTTGAGTATCACTGGGTGCACTGTCTATAGCTATGATAACGACATCCGAAAAATCATCCTTATAGCATCCGCCACCTGGGAGAACGTAGGGGTCATCACCCGTCCAATAACCATGTGGGATAAATGGAATAGTGTTATGCGGGAATCTGAAAACAAGTTTAAAACCTTTATCAAACCATCTTTTTTGGTTTTTGGGAGACAGCGGAAGAATCCATGTTCCTGAAAATCCAGGGACGGTGTTGGCCGCTTTATGTCCCATTTCCAAGGTAGTCATAACCGCCGAAGATTTGCCCTTATCCTTCCCATCAAAGGGGGGATTTCCGTAAACGATTCTGCCAATGCCTGTTAACGGGTCCACGTAGGCATCCCAAGCGAGACCATCAAAGCCGATTTTCCCATGATGGCAGAAGGGCCTGAGGGCTTTTTTCATTCTAGTGGTGGGTATGCATCTTCTCGAGTAAATTCTAGGGTGGGCATTTAGTGGGTTGGAGAAAAGTTCACAGCCGTTTTTGTCAAGGTTTCTGTCATCCACCAAAATATCTAAGAGGCTTCTTCTTATTGCGTAGCAGTTTTTAGGGTCTCCGGATTCAAACTTACATGCATTGAGTGCTTCATGAATATCGTGTGCCCTATTCGAGTACTCCGCAAGTGAGCATGGGACTGCTTTGTTGGAAAGGCGGTGCCAAGCCAAAAGTTTCCAAAACTCTTTCTTTTGGACATATTGGAGTTCGGGATATTTAATTGTTCCCGTAACATGGTCCACTTCGGGCTTTGCGGTCACAGCAATGGTATTCTTTTTTGAACTTGATGGACGGTACATGCTAGCTTCCGGGAGAGCGTGTAAGTATAATTCCTCATTCATTTCCTGTCTTAGGTCAGCAAGTGGAAAAAGTTTCGATGGCTGTGTTTTGATGTATGTGGTACCTTTTCCAGGGTTTAGTAGTTTAGGCTTTTCTGAGATTTCTTCAGCGATGATTTTCCTTAGTTCGCTATCTTGGGTTGCTCTAAGACTATACAAACTATTATTATGTCCTGGGCATTCAAGTTGGATGTGTTCGAAGGTGCATTTTGTATTCTGTTGGCAGTAGGGGCAGTTTTCAGTCCCGATTTTCCCCAGTTTAAATAAGCGTGCTGGAGAGGCTTGAAGACCCAGGAGTTCTCTACTTCTAGAAGCGGTGAAAGCTTTAGGTGTTATTTTGGAAATATCTTTGGTGGGGGCGGTGTTATTCTCGTTGAGCATTCTCAGGTACTTCCCTTGGGACTGTAGAGTTCTCCAATTATGATAGTGTGAGAGTCGTTGAATTCTTCTGATGTGACTACGGATATCGCCTAAAATAGGGACCTCAAAAAAGAATAATGAGAAGGGTAGTTCCTCGGCAGGGTCGTAGCGGGAGATGTCTAAACAGCCCCCTCTCAATGAGGCTCTTTTAGCAGTACGGTCCACTCTGTCATGGACTGTGTCATTATTGTGACCCCTAATCCATTTAAGGATGATTTTACTGTGGTCTCCTTCACTGTAAAAGCTGCTGAATATATCAGCTTGACTGTATATTCGGAGTGTGGTGCATCAGTGTACCAGGCACATTCCTGATAACTTATACATATTTTTCTCTTTATTTTTCCTTTCTTTTCTTTTATCTTCTTTCTTTTCTTTTTATGTTTTCTATTGTTTTTGGTGTATCACATAGGCTTCTAGCCTTATATTCCACTGTTTAATTGCATGACATATACTGGCTATACAGCCTAGCAATACTATCACTTTTCGATATAATGTATGGTCGCAGACCTATAACATCTATATCCCTATGTTCAGTCTTGGCATCATGCCCAATCCTAACACGTAAAACTTGTACAATTCTTTCACTTGGTCAACACTCACTGAGGTTCACTTTTCCCAAGCTTCCCCTTTCATCATGTTGCTCTTTAACTCACTAGCAGGATTCCTAGATTGACATCTGTCATCGGCCAATTACCAGCAGCCCATGCCTGATTCTGTTACTTCTCCACCAATCATCAGGCAGATCATGATACTTGTATTGCCATTGCAGATCTTCTCCTGGAATCTACCATGAATCATTTCATTACAGATCTTCTCCTGAAATCTGCTTTGTCATCGATTATTTTCCCCACTCGCTCACTTATGTGAATATCCGATAATTCCCCATTATTCGCGAGTGGGGCATGCACGCTCGGGGCATACCCATGGGGCATACGCCTCGGGGCATACCCATGGGGCATACGCCTCGGGGCATACCCATGGGGCATACGCCTCGGGGCATACCCATGGGGCATACGCCTCGGGGCATACCCATGGGGCATACGCCTCGGGGCATACCCATGGGGCATACGCCTCGGGGCATACCCATGGGGCATACGCCTCGGGGCATACCCATGGGGCATACGCCTCGGGGCATACCCATGGGGCATACGCCTCGGGGCATACCCATGGGGCATACGCCTCGGGGCATACCCATGGGGCATACGCCTCGGGGCATACCCATGGGGCATACGCCTCGGGGCATGCCCATGGGGCATACGCCTCGGGGCATGCCCATGGGGCATACGCCTCGGGGCATGCCCATGGGGCATACGCCTCGGGGCATACCCATGGGGCATACGCCTCGGGGCATACCCATGGGGCATACGCCTCGGGGCGTACCCATGGGGCATACGCCTCGGGGAATACCCATGGGGCATACGCCTCGGGGCATACCCATGGGGCATACGCCTTGGGGCATAGCCCTGAGCTGTCCGTGCCTCCCGGTACAACTCCTCCCCCCTCAAGAGCGGCCTATCTCCCGATGCCGCTCCCGGTGTCGTCAGGTATCAAACTCCCCGAACTGAAGATGGTGCAAGAGATGACGCAACAGCGGAGCCGGTACTGGGTACACGGCGTGAGCATCTCGCGCTCCTGGTTGCTGTGAAGACGATGGTCCAAGCTGAGCAGTTTCAGGGTGCCCTCCGGTGGCCCATTTGCATGCGCAAGGTGTCCGCGAGGTGCACTCCAGCAATGGCGTTGGTGGAGGTGAGCTAGTCCAGATACACGTTGGTTTACGATATCGCTCCCCATACTTACAGTAGGTGCAAAAAAGAGGCTGTGGCAGTTCACGAACCACTGACCGCAACCGCAACGCATTCGGGTATCTTCCTTCAGGATTTTCAAGAAACCAGTGCTTGGGCTTCAAGTACTCATCAATAGCATCCAGGGTGCATTTCACACTCTTGTCTGCTCCTTCCAGATCAGGAGGTCCTCCCGTAGTGCGCGCCTGACTGTATTGGGTACATGGAGGGCTGGCCCAGATGACATCAAAGAATCCCGGTGGGTACTGAGTGGGGTCCCAGTCCTCCATTGATGCGAGATGGTCGGGTTGCCATCGTGGGTCGTTGTCGAGCGTAACCACCGAGGCAGACGGAAAGCACTTTGCAAACTCTCTTTCCACCGATCCGGTTCCGCTGAACAACACCAAGATTCTCACTGGCCGGGTCTTTCGCTCTTCAAGGTCGGTGATCACCACTAGCTCTCCGTTCTCCAAGATTTCCACCCGCTCCCACGGCAGACAGAAGTCTTCCGGTGGAGAATCCACTTCTGGGACGTCACATTGATGTTCCATTAGCTGGGATAAAGTGACACCAAGGTGAACGGGCTGTCGCTGTTGACGTTGACGTCGGCCATGCTCAACGGACTTCAGCATGTCCGCCTGCATGCCCAACCGCCGTGCCTCGAACTCCTTGAGCTGCTGATTCTCCCAGCCTCTGTCCATCTTGTCTCTGGAGCGCCACTGGTCGTGAGCTGCCGAGTAGCCCGTCCAGCGTACCTTCCATTCCTCCACTGATTTACCCTTGACCATGCGTACACGATACGCCAGAATTTTGTCCACGTGAGCTTCCGCTTGCCCATCTACCATTACCGGGTCAGGTACAGGCACTTGTGCTCGAGATGCAAACTCATCCATGCCGGAAACGTATGGCTTCAGGCGGTGCTGTGCAAACACGTCGTGAATGCGCCAATGCGGTGGTAGAGCCAACCGATAAGCCACCGGTGCCCCGCGGTCCGCCTCCGCCAGCTCCGCCTGCAAATCGCTGTAGAAGCACTCCACGACAGTTACAGGGCCGTGCCAACGCTTGCCGAGCTTCCGGCACAGCGCACGGTCCATCACCTTCTCCGTCAGGTGACGAGCCTCGATCCATACCAGATCCCCCACTGCGTACCTATGCTGCTTGTGGCGCCGGTCGAACTGCTCCCGCTGGCGCTGCTGAGCCAACTCAAGGCGGCCACGCGCGTCCCGCAACTGCGCCGAAAACTTCACAGCCATCTCATGGGCGGTACCCACCCCCCCTTTTCGTCGCGCAGAGCCAGGGAGAGTCGCAGCCTCCAGGAACATGTCCAGCTGAGACATCGGAGATACCCCGCAGCATAGCTCAAAGGGAGTGAATCTTGTGACGTCACTACGCGAGTCGTTGATAGCAAACTCCACGTTTGTCATGTAGAGGTCCCAGTCATCCGGATTGGCACCCACGAACGAGCGCAACATGTCCTCGACCACCCTGTTGGTGTGTTCCGCCTGCCCGTCTGAACGAGGGTTGTACGGAGTGGTAGAAGCCACCCGCACCCCCATAAGTCTCATTAGCTCACGCCAGAACGAGTCTTGGAACCTGGGGTCACGGTCACATACAATCTTCATGGGGGCTCCATGCTGCCTCCACACCACGTCGAAGTAGATGCGGGCCACCGTCTGCGCAGAGCTGTCCCCAAAGTTCATGGGCATAAGGTGTACCATTTTGCTCAGCTTGCACGTAAAGGTGACGAAGGCGTCATTCCCCTGGGCGGTGAGCGGCAACCCTGTAACGAAGTCCACGCTCACATCTTGCCAGTTGCGTTGAGGAATAGCGTGCGGATTCAACAATCCATCGGGGTAGGATGCCCGGGGACGAACTGCTTGACACGTAGGGCATGAGGCCACCCACCCTGCCACGTCTTCGGAGGCATTTTTCCACCAGAACCTGCGTAGAACTCTTTCCAGCGTTTTCTCCCGGCCAGTGTGACCTGCAGCGGTGGAGTCGTGGGCATCCTTGAAGACCACCTCTCGCAAGGGAGAGTCTTCGCCGAGGACCAACTGGTACCGTCCCGCGGTTACACGCCACAGCACGTTCCCGACGATGCGGAAGTCCCTCGTGGCATGGTGCGGAGCCGCAAGGATGTTATCCCGCAGCTGCTGAAGGGGACCGGCACGTGCGTACTCATCGTTTAGGGACTCCAGGAATGTAACTTCCGTGGGGAGGCTCGAAGCATCGCGGGTCTTAGCAGCCTTACCCTGTCGCACTATCGGAGGCGCCACCCGGGGATGCCGCACTCTTGGCGCTAGCTGTCGGGTGGGGGGAGCATGCACCACTAGCACGGGCCACGGAAGGTCGTGGAGTACACCGTCAGGAGTTTCGAACAGCTGGGTGGGCACTCCTCGTTCGTCATGAGTAGGTATCACTTCCACCAGCCATCCTGAAGAGTCGCCTCCATTGAGGCATGCGAGCCTGGATGTCCGGTAGAAGGAACACTGCCGAGGTATGCGCGGGGTCCTGCCGCCATTCATCTACATACTTGCGCAGCACTGCCTCGATGGAGATATGACTGCTGGAGTATGGGGGATTACACTAGACGTGCTTTCCCCTCCACTGCTGTCGCAGACAATCAGTTCAGTATGCGTCTACTTGACGGTTCCGTCCACCCAGGTCACAACACGCGTCAACATCGAAGCTGCCGAACTGTCGTTGGAGGCGCTCAAAGACCTCCTTACGCACCTTCCAATCCTGCCGATCGGCTGGCTGTTTGGTGGCTCGACCAGACGGCTGAGTTGGCTGCTTAGGACCTCGGAAATCCGTAGCAGGCGGTGTCGAGGTTTTCGGCTTGGTGGAAGGAGTCGTCGTAGCAGTGGTTTGTCGCAGCCGAGCACTACGGCGCAACACTGGATCGGTTCCCGGAGTGTTCGCTTCCTGCCGGCGCTTTCCAGATTCGGACAAATCAGTGAAGTAGTCGGTGGGGGCTCGCAGCATTAGTTCCTCTCCAGCGGGTGCACACTTAGGCGAGCTAGTTGCATGCCCAGACTGGCACGTTGCATGCCCCGCATGCCCCGCATGCCCCGCATGCCCCGGCTTATGCCCCGGGGCATACCCCACTGCATGCCCCACTGAGCTGGCTGCATGCTCAGTCGGCCGTGTTGCATGCCCCGCA
>LGRX02009190.1:0-39490 GCA_001247695.2 Cymbomonas tetramitiformis | reverse complement strand
ATCAATGTTCGCCCAACACTATATTCTATCATTCACCTGCGCCTTTGCGTATATAAGCCCCCCCATACCATCGAAACATTGCACCAGCCACCAAAACTTTGACATTATGGTCGAAAAGTCTCGCCCTGAATTCGGCCCTCTCAGCCCCCCTGAGTGCACCCCACCCTTGCAGGCGGGTTTCGATGCCAACCGACCCATGGCGTTAATACAAGGTCAAACACATCCCAATGGATCTATATTACCACCCATGACCTCATCTCGCCATTCCCACTCACCTTTCACCCAGCCGCCCCACGCCACCCTCCCACTCAGCGCTCAGCCTGAAATTGCACACTCCCTGTGGCTACCCCCTGAGTGCACCCCACCCTTGCAGGCGGGTTTCGATGCCAACCGACCCATGGCGTCAATACAAGGTCAAACACATCCCAATGGATGTATATTACCACCCATGACCTCATCTCGCCATTCCCACTCACCTTTCACCCAGCCGCCCCACGCCACCCCCCCACTCAGCGCTCAGCCTGAAACCACGATCGTGGGAGATTCTCACGAATTTTTGAAAGCGTGCGATTTCGCCCCCTTCCTTTTCTCGAATCATTCAATGGACCCCAAATTAAGGTTCCACGCTAAAAATTACGTATAGGACCACCCCCCCCGCACTTCTCCTAGACCGTTATCGAAATTTCGAAGTTTAGGTGTGGCCTTGATAACAAGCATGAGCAAAAATAAACTCTAAACCCTAAAATAAACCTTTTAGGGTTTAGGGTTCAGGTGATTATTTGGTTTTCCGTTTTCGTTGTTTATTTTAGGGTTTAGTTGTCGGCTGCATCTGCACGCGTAACCCCTTCCTCCCCCCCCCAAGTCTGAGCTTAGCCTAACACCACAATCGTGATGCGCTGACTCCCCCCTACCTTTCGGGGTTGCATTTCTTAAATCATTCTTAAATATTGAGTGGTGATGTCGATCATATATTATATAATTATATTCTCAATTAGGAATTCGGACCTGATTTGGATTTCGTGTATTCAGAATTGCTTTCTGGTTTTCTCGTCGCAGAATGAAAGTTGGTGACACTGTCATACTCCCTCTCGTCGAAGTCGAGATCTCGACGCGATGCTGGCTCTGTGTCATATGTCACTGAGAGTAACCGTGGTGCCAGTATTCAGAAGGAATTTGCTTTCTGGTTTCTCTTTCTCTTTCTCGTCGCAGAATGAAAGTTGGTGACACTGTCATCGAAGTCGAGATCTCGACGCGATGCTGGCTCTGTGTCATGTGTCACTGAGAGTAAACGTGGTGCCAGTATTCTGGGAGAGTTTCGCTCCCAACTTTCCTCGTTTATAGTGGCGCCACGACACCAAAATAAAGTGATTTGATTGGTCCAAAATTTTCAAAAATTATTTTTTGATTTTTTTTGAATTTTCTCATATCTAATATCACCATGCTTTTTTTTCGATTTGACACTCGGAAACCTCCAAAATCCCGAAATACCGCCTTATTATGGTCTAAAAGTCTCGCCCTGAATCCGGCCCTCTCAGTTATGCACCCCCTATCTAGCTATCTAGTGGGTTCTAGTGGTCCCTTAGACAGCCATCATAGAAAACATCATGAATGTGCCCTAGTTACTTACTTTTTGCAGGTCAAAACCACTCCCGTAGACCATTTTTACAACTTAGCCGGTCCCCCCTTCCGCCCCCTCCCCCACGCCGACGAAACTGATTAATTAAACGTCGCCTTGCCCGACGAAATCCGAAATTGAAATCGGAATCTCGACCGAATTGACGCCCTGACCCGTCGCATCGTCGAACGTGTCGCTTCTGTCTCATCCGTCGATGCGATAATACCGTGACACTCGATGCTGCGATGGATGTTACAATGATACTTCTCACTTGTATTATTAATGATATAATCAAATTTCTTCTCAAATCAGAAATCTCAGATTTGAGTATCTCTACAGTGACACGGTGTCTGAGGGTCGATCTATAAAATGGCAAACATCTTTTGCATTGACGACTAGTCGTCTCGTCGTTTGATCGCGGCACGCTGATTGGCTGCAGACGACGCAGACGACTCCGGACGACTCGAGTCGTCTGCGAGTCGTCTGCAAAGTATCTCCAGTCGCTCGGGTTTCTCGGAGATGACGACGCGTGACATTTGACGACTTTTGGCATCTTTAGTCGTCTTTCATCGCCTGCGTGCTCTGTGCATCCTTGGATCGGAAAAGGCCTGTTTTTTTTGACGGCTTCGAACAGAGACGACTTCTGGACGACGCAATCTTCGTGCCACGTCGGAAAAGCGACTCCCGCAGACCGTGTTTTTTCATTTCATGACACTGTCACCAGCTTTCATTCTGGGAGCTTTGCTGAATGCGTCACATGTCGTAAAACCTGGCGACCATCACCTGATCACAAAGCAAAAAGCGAAGCACTGTCGCGCACATGATCCTGCGGTCAGATGATATAATGGCGATATCCATGCTAACATCGCATGGTAATTAATCGCGCTGTCCAAAAGGATCGACGCCTAGTGGAGATCGCATATTTGTGATCGACAGCGCCTAGTACTTACCAAAATCAGTACCAGCCGTAAACAATCGAAGACATACAATTCCCGATGGATGAAAAATCGCACGCTCTCGGAAAATTCTGACATGGCGGAATATTTCCTGTGATGGGGTACAAGATACCAATAATGTCTTCGGGAATTTGAGTGCAAAATGCGTGATATACACTCGGGAATTGATATGGGAATTCAGGTACACAACGGAGTGCAAGAGTTTGTATTGAAAAAGTAAAGTTAATAATGAATGTTAACAGGCTCCATGGCCTTCTTATACTATAGGTACCGATTGTAGGAGGATCGAGAACCTGAATCTCGATCCACCAATCCTAGGCGAGTCGGTGATTCCATCACACTCGTTCATCGATGTGTCTCAGGCTAATGCTACTTCTAGGATCCTCCGGAGACGTCATGGTCCTAGGCTGATGACGTCTCCGGTACTAATTCCCAATTCGGTTATCGTGTCATTCTTATATTCTGTTGTTTGCCGATTCTGTTGGAGATATTAATCTGGGGACGGATTCTCTGGATTTGACAAGTCATACTTCTAGTCAACGATCTGGTCAACGATAATTTTCCCCAACGGTCATATTTTCCCCAACGGTCATATTCTCCTCAGCAGTCGTGTTTCTTATTTTTCTCAATGCAGGTGATTATTTCTACCAGGAATTATATCGGATATTGCTCCGGGCACAACTCTCCCCCCCTTAGCGGCGTCCATCCTCCGGAGGGGCGTCCTTCTTGCAGAAGATCATGTGCTGGAATAGAGTTAGTAACAACTTCCTCGGAATAGGGTACACCGACGAGGAAGTGCCACATCCTGGCTGTTCGGGGTGAGGACCTAACTGAGCCGTCGCGGGGTGTGAGCCACGTTGTTCTCGATGTTCACACGGATCCTCCTCGGAGCAGTACCGCAAGGGAGTTACCGGAGACGTGTTAGTCCAAATGCACGTGGGCTTCTTGAAAGCTGTACCGTAATGACAGTAGGTAACCATCAGGGGGATTCCCATAGGTTGCGCTACTTTCCTGAACCGCAGCGCGTAAGGAAATCTACCTCGAGGGTTTTCCACAAACCAGTGGTTCGGCTGGAAATACTGTATAATCCGCCAGCTATAAGCCACACAGTCGTCGGCAGCTCGAAGATCTCGGAATCCCACTGTCTTGGCTTGACTGTATTCAGTACACGGAGGACTGGCCCAGATCACATCGAAGTAATGCTTGGGATATTGCTGGTATTTCCAGTCCTGAATAGCGCATACATGTTGAGCTGCCCATACGGGATCCTCATCAACGGTGACAATTTCACAGGTCGGATACAGCTCCGAGAAAGCGGCTTCTACAAACCCTGTCCCGCTGAACAATACCAGCAAGCGGAGCTTGGTCGGGACTTCGTCCACTTTTAGGGCGAACACGAATGACTCTTCTTCGTAGGTTTCCCAAGGGAGGCAGCCTGGTTCCTCGGTGTCTACTTCTCTATTCTGCAGGATCTGAGCCAGAGTGAGTCCAGGAGACTCCTGAAACAAGGTTTCACGTTCGACGAGGGCTTGGAGGCGTGTCTCTGTCTGTTGTCTTCGTTGTACTCGTCCTCGGGCCTCAGCTTCCTGTTCCAACCGCTTCGCCTCAAACTCTCGCAAAGGTTGAAGAGGGGCTCCGTGTTCCAAGTCCTGTCGAGTTCTCCACTGATCGTGAGCGCTGGAGTATCCCTTCCACCGTACCTTCCATTCCACCACCTCCTTTCCACGGTGCTTCCGAACACGCACGCGCAAGCATCCCCGACCTGAGCGAAGGATGCCAGGTCCGGTCAGCCTGACCACCAGCGACATCCCCGCCAACCAGCTTGACCGGAGTTCGACAGCGCGGACGCCGCAGCCCAGACCTTCACCAGCCAGACCCTCTCCACCGGGATCACCTTCTTCCTCATCTTCCTCTGATGAAGACCGCAAGCCTCCTCCCAAGGACTCCGACATGTTCTACTCGGACTTCTCCGAGGACGAGGAAGAGCGTCCTAGAAAGAGGTATGGGCACCACCGCACTTATGTCCTCTTTTGGACTGCGAGCGGTGAGTCCCTGTGGCTGACGCGGCGCAGCAAGCGCTCCCTTCCCTCGGCCCGCACCAGTCAGAAGGATGACCCGGATGGGTTGTGGAAAGCGGCTGCAGGCGTAGGATTCACTCCTGCTGCCTATCTACGCACCGGACATCCCCTGCTACCTCCTCTTCTTCTGGATGCCAACCTTGACCAGGCAGACGCGTACGCCATCAAAGTGGACCGCCTTCAGTTTCTGCAGTCCATTGACAAGACCGCCAGAAGCACCGTGGCGTGGATCACCATCTCGCCTACCGCCACGGAATCCGAGCTGCACATGGAGTTCAGCAGCACGGGAGTCAGTGTTTGGTCAGCACTGACTCTCACCCAGGAGTACCAGAGCGCCACCGTCGAGGTCTCCAAACCGGCAGCTCCAGCCAAACCGGTGGCTTTAGCCACCACCAATCGTACCGGAACATCTTCTCTGAACATAGGCGCACCTGCTTTTAGGCCGTCTGCTAGTTCAGGAAGTGTTCCCTCGGTTGCGGTTCGGCACCTGCCAGCTGACCCCCTGTCATCGGGCCATGCTCTGCAATTGCATAATGCATCTGCAAGCACGGGGAGGACCCGGGGGCTTATACCCCTCCCGGCTACCCCAGCCCCCATGACAGGGACCCACACGGTCGAATTGCGCAACGTGAAGGACGAGGTCACCATGATCAACGAGATTCGCAAAGCAGTAAAACTCAACATCCCTGAGTTCCCTCCTGCGAACGCCGTGGATATTCACACCTCCCTGTACGCCCTGGTCCCCTTCACCACTGCTGTAGTGACTCTGATGCAGAGGGGAGTTGTCAGCTTCGCCCTCAACACCGACAGCCTAATCCGAACAGGGACCCCCGTGCTGACCCTCGCCGAGTTCCTCTTCGAAATATGCACAGTCAGCCTAGTGGGGGCAACGAGGCAGTACATTCTTCACAGCGGGCGAGGTCAACCCTGGGGAACAGTGCACTTCTGTGACCTCAACACGTTCATCTCTGATGTGGCCCAATCCGTAGCACATAAAAATGTGCTGAGACAGCTGTCGGGAGATCTGCGCAACATCCAGCAACGCGCTGGGGAAACCGCTCGCGCATACCAAGGAAGACTGCTGGATCTCCACGGTACCGTAGACCTGTTGGCTGGATGCATTTCTGGTTGCGGGAGCGTACCGGAAGCGGAACTCCCGTACCACTACTGGAGAGGTTTGGTCAAATCCAACGAGGTGATGGACAGACTGGACGTGGACGAGCTCGACCTATCCCACGTTGAAGTCTGGGAAGCGGCTCATCCAGGAACCACCGCGCTGCAGCAAGTGGTAGAGCGAGCTAGCGCCCACGACCCCCGACCTTCTGCTGGGCCAGCTACTCCCCAGGCGGCTGGAGGCAGGCGGCCTTTCTTCCCGCGCCGGAGCCGGCTCGCGATCGTCAAGAGTGCGGGTGGCGAAGACGATGAGGAAGACCCCCTTTCAGCCGAAGGTTATGATGCAGCACGCGCCCTGGCAGTCGCCGCGGGACCAGTGGATTCCGCTACCTCCCTGCCGGCCCCTCCGGCCTCCGGCCGCAAAGTGAAATGCTACGCCTGCGAAGGGGATCATCCAGTGCGCATGTGCCCTCACCCGGCCAAGGTCAAAATGTGGCTGGAAGGAGGGGCTCAGAGGCTACAGACGCAGCGCTCCCAGATGGCGGCCCAGATGGCAGTAATGGAGGTCGAGGCGGAAGCAATGGACGAGGAGGAGGTGGCAATGGAGGGTTTTCGCAGCGGGGAGGACAAGGCAGTAGACCTCCCCGCGCCCTCCGCCACTGCCGAGCAGGAATGAGAAGTGACGACCTGCGCCAGCGGAATCCACTCAGACCTCGCGGATGGAGAATGCAATCTGACCCGAACGACGCCTACGACGACCGTCTCCGGCCCCGCGGATGGCGGTCTTATGAATCGGCCCTCGCCAGCTACCCCTGCGACTGGCTCCCAGTATGGCAGAAGACCGCCTACACCCGCTCCCTGGCCCCCCCTACCGCCCGAGTAAGCCAATGGAAGTGGCGCCATTCCTCGGGTGAGACACCCTTGTCCCTGGTGATGCAGCAGCTTTGGCGCCGGCCCCAGCATGTGCGCACTCCAGCCCGATTTGTATCCCGAGGGCAAGAACTGCAGCATCTGCGAGACAGCAAGCAGTCCGAACAGCAGTTCCTTCCCCGGCCAGTCGATGTAACCGACCCTCTTCGTCCCCGTGGGTGGCGTAGGAAGCCTGAGTCCCTACCCCCACCACACTCTGACGATCCCCCCGACCCCTGCACCGCGATGAGCCTAGTCCAACGCTGGGGGATGCTATCCGGAGAGACGCAGCAGCGCATATCGGCCCTGGTCCAGGCTAGCAAGGACCCGGAGCAGGCGTGGGAGGCGGAAGTCAGACAGGCGGCGTTCCCAGGCCGAGACCCTAGCATTACCGCTGGAACGCTGCCAGGATCGGGAGGGGACCTCCCCGGAGTGCGCGACGCGTGGTGCAGTCTTTACCGGGTGCACCAATTCCGAGAGAGACATGGGTCGCACCTTACCCCTGCTGAAGTGCGAGCTATAATGTTTGCTGATCCGCCCTCGAATAGCTCGAGTAGCATGCCTCCTGGGACGCCCCCGCGCGGTGCGGATGAGTCCTCGGACAAGGGCTCCTCGAAAGGAAAATGTCTGCACATCTCGGTAGACGGACAGGTGAGGTGGCATCATTCCTGTCTGGCAGCTGCGCAAGACGAGGATGATGGGGAAGGGCCCCTGCTGTTAGTGTTCTGGGCGTATCTACGAGGACACCGCGTCAAAGTATTGTTGGACTCTGGCGCCACCGACAACTTCGTGGCCCAGGAGACAGTGAAGCGGCTGAAGCTGACCACGCGAGCTGGAGCAGCGCCAATGAAAGTTTCGATGGCAGACGGTACGCTGCACACCACCGACCAGGTAGCCTATGGGAAACTGACCGCGGTCACCGCGAGTGGAACGTACTCGGACGCTCTGCCGCTCCGGGTGTTGCCCCTGGGAATACAGGTGGATGTGGTTCTAGGGGGCAGGTGGCTGCGCTCAATTTCACCTATAACCCTGGACTATAAGGACTTCGGTAGCGTTAGTTTCCGGAATGGCTCTGGCAAGCGAGTGGTGATAGCCGGCTGCAGCCCGGGCACTGCAGGGTCAGGGCGAGACCGTAGTGCCATGGGTTTAGTCGACGCCCCCATGATTGGGGCGGAGGCGGCGCGCCGGGACCTGAAGGCGTACAAGAAGAAGTATGGTGGACTGACGGTGAACCACGACGTGATGATAGTCATGGGGGCACCGTTGGCGGGCAGCACCTCCATGTGGTCGGCTCAAGCCGCCAGTTCTCAGCAAGTGCAGTCGGGAGACCACAGCGCATCCTTAAGGGGGGGAGAGCTGGAGCGGGACCCAACAATGAGCCCCACCGAGACGGAGAATGTGGACGATCTGCCCTCTACCCTGACTCCCGAAGAGCAGCAGGATCTTGATAAGTGCTTGAAGGAGCATGAGGACGTCATTGTGGATGAGTTACCCCAGACCATGGATTCACTGCGGAGCGACGAGGTGGCATACATTAAGTTACGGGATGACTGGGATCGGATACCCCCGGCGAAAAGACCCTACAAGATGTCCGCCATGGATCTGACGCAGCTCCGTAGCAGACTAGACGAGCTCCTGAGGAAAGGGTATATCCGCCCCTCCTCCAGTCCTTTCGCTGCCCCGTGCCTAATGGTGCCCAAGCCTGGAAATCCCTCCGAACTCAGACTGGTGGTAGACTACCGACAGCTCAACGCCGTGACGGTCAAGGACAAGTACCCCCTACCCGACATTCAGCAGCTGTTTGACGAGTTACAAGGGGCTAACTTGTTCTCCTCCTTCGATGCAGTAGACGGATTCTGGCAAGTACCCGTAGCCGCAGAGGACGTGGAGAAGACAGCGTTCACAAGTCACTTCGGCTCCTACGAATGGCTGGTTATGCCCATGGGCCTCACGAACTCCCCGGCTACCTTCCAACGCAGAATGTTGAGTGCTTTCGGGGATCTGTCCTTCGTGAAAATCTTTTTGGACGACTGCATCGTGATCAGCAAGGGTGGAGTCCGAGAGCATATCGATAACCTACGTCAGTTCCTCACGCGATGCAGAGAAAAGCGCGTCTTCCTGAAAAGGAAGAAGATGAAGCTGATGAGAGACTCCATTCGGTTCCTGGGTCACACCATTTCCAAAGAAGGAAGTAAGCCCCAGCACGACAAGGTGGAAGCGGTACGGAATTGGCCCCCCTTAGAAAACGTGACGCACGTCCGGCAGTTCTTGGGATTAGCTGGGTATTACCGCAAGTATATTCTAGGGTTCTCGGAAATTGCGCATCCGTTGACGCAGCTAACCAAATCCAGCACGCCCTGGGAATGGGGGACCCTTCAAGAATGGGCCTTCAATGAACTAAAGAGGGCCCTTACCGAAGCCCCTACTCTGGCGCTCCCCGACATGAAAGCGGCAGTCGAAGGATCAGCCCCCTTCCTGGTACAAACAGACGCCAGTGGGATTGCACTAGGGGGAGTCCTCATGCAGGACACTGGAGAAGGGCTGAGGCCGATCGCCTTCGAGTCCAGGCAGTTCACCCCAGCCGAGCAGAACTACCATACTGGAGAGAGAGAGCTATGAGCCCTCCATCACTGTACCACAGTCACCTGGAGACACTACCTGATCTTTACCGAGTTCAGGCTGCAAGGAGACCACCGACCATTAGAGTGGTTAATGTCCCCTAGTCGAGAGCTCAGCAGGCGGCAGGCGAGGTGGTATATGGATCTAGTGGAGGTAGGTGTGCCTAAGATGGAATACGTGCCAGGCTCCCTCCTCCTGGTCCCTGACGCCCTTTCCCGCCGGCCAGATTATACAGAATCCAACCCCAGGGAAGGGTTGCGAGAAGCTGGATTTGTGGACCAACAGACAGATCTACCGGTAAACCCCACAGTGCCTACCTCTCCCAGAATAGACACTGGAAACCTGAGCACCATGGAAGGAGTACCCTGGCAGGATTCACCCTCCTTATGGATGGAAGCCATATACACGATGGCCTGTTTAGGGGACGCCGGGGACACCCTGCTACCGGATGGATCCATCTCTGTCGCAACCCGAGCCCAGAAAGCAGCGGAATCACTTCAGTCAGAGGACCTAGACTCCCAGATTCCGGTATCCAAGCCCGCCGCGAATCCGGTAACCAAAACTTCCGTGTTCGTGGGAAAGGATCGACTAACGGATAGGCAAGACTGGAAAGTACGAGTGGATCTGTTCGAGGAGCTACAGGACAAGTATGGAACTTTCGATGTCGACGCCTGCTGTGATGTAGGAGGAATAAACCGACTGACAGAACGATACTGGACGAACTGCCTACAAGAACAATGGCGAGGTTTGCATGTATGGTGCAACCCCCCTTACTCCAGTCCTCATCTTTCCATAGAAGCAGTACTTAGCAAGTATGTAGAGGAATGGAGACAAGACCCCGAGAATACGTCAGCAGTGTTCCTACTTCCAGATTTACAGTCTCGTCTGCCTCAGTGGAGGAGGTTGTTCAGGGCGGCAGGCATGCGCATCGAGAAAGTCATACCGACCCATGACTCTGAAGGGAACCCCAATCAAGTTTTCGAAAGTCCTGATGGTACTCGACACGATCTGCGCTGGCCAGTCCTGGTAGTCTACGCCCCCTCGGCTAAGCCAGTGGTCACCCGACCACGACCTTTAGGGACCAGCTCCCCGCCTATCCTAAGTCAAGGCAAGGCTGCCAAGACCCGGGATTCGCCAACCGACATCAACGAGAACTCCTTCCTCAAAGCTTTGGCAGCAGAATATCAACGGGACGGACCCTTGAGGGCGTTGAAAGAAACTGTTCAGAAAGCTCCTCACCGACGGACGAAGGACTTCATTATGGTAGGAGAAACTCTCTGGAGAGTAGCCGCCGGACGGTATCAACTGGTCCTGGGAGAAGACTCCCCTCTTCGCGAAATCGTAATGTATGAAGCCCATGAGCCCCCAACTGCAGGACATGTCGGGAGAGAGAAGACACTGGAAAGAGTTCTCCGCCGGTTCTGGTGGAAGAATGCTGCTGACCACGTAGGAAAATGGGTCTCGTCGTGTGCTACCTGCCAGGCTATCAGACCCAGAAACTCTTACCCTGATGGGCTGTTGAACCCGCACTCCATTCCTGTTCGACTTTGGCAAGTGGTGAGTGTGGACTTCGTCACTGGCTTGCCTATCACCGAGAGAGGCTTTGACGCCTTCGTGACCTTTACCTGTAAGCTCAGCAAAATGGTGCACATTGTACCAATGAATTTCGGGGACAGCTCTGCTCACACCGTGGCTCGCATCTACTTCGACACCGTCTGGAAATTGCATGGGGCCCCGATGAAGCTGGTTTGCGACCGAGACTCTCGTTTCCGGGACGCATTCTTTCAAGAACTGATGAAGCTGATGGGCGTGAAGGTTGCCTCCACCACCGCGTACAACCCGCGGTCCGATGGGCAAGCGGAACATACTAACAGGGTCACTGAAGACATGCTGAGAGCTTTTGCTGCCGACAACCCAAAAGAATGGGACCTGTGGTGCACCAACGTGGAATTCGCCATCAATGACTCCCGCAGTGACGTCACAGGTTTCACCCCTTTCGAACTCGTCTATGGACATTCTCCGCTGTCTCAGTTGGACCTCTTCTTGAGTGCGGCTAGAGGTCCGGGACAGGGGAGAGGCAAGGAAGGCACTGCCCACGAAGTTCTCTCCAAATTCAGAGGCCAGTTGGACAGTGCCCGTGCCAGTTTGGAGTTAGCTCAGCAACGACAACGAGAACAGTTCGATCGGCGACATCAACTGCGCGAATATCAGCTAGGAGAACTGGTATGGCTAGAAGCGAGTCACCTGACAGAGAATGCCACCGATCGAAGCAGTTACAAGAAGTTGATGAAGCGCTGGCATGGTCCGGTACCTGTGGTTGAGAAACTGTACAGCGACCAGCAAGCTGAGCTTCCTGAAGCGGATCGCGGTGCACCAGTGGCTTATCGGTTGAAACTTCCAACCGGATGGAGAATCCATGACGTTTTCGCAGTTCATCGCCTGAAGCCGTACACAGAAGCTGGAGCTGCGTTAGATCCATGGCGGACATCTTGTAGGGTCTTTTCGCCGGGGGTATCCGATCCCAGTCATCCCGTAACTTAATGTATGCCACCTCGTCGCTCCGCAGTGAATCCATGGTCCGGGGTAACTCATCCACAATGACGTCCTCATGCTCCTTCAAGCACTTATCAAGATCCTGCTGCTCTTCGGGAGTCAGGGTAGAGGGCAGATCGTCCACATTCTCCGTCTCGGTGGGGCTCATTGTTGGGTCCCGCTCCAGCTTATTTAGATATGGCAGTTGTAGAGGTACAAGATAACAATAATGTCTTCGGGAATTTGAGTGCAAAATGCGTGATATACACTCGGGAATTGATATGGGAATTCAGGTACACAACGGAGTGCAAGAGTTTGTATTGAAAAAGTAAAGTTAATAATGAATGTTAACAGGCTCCATGGCCTTCTTATACTATAGGTACCGATTGTAGGAGGATCGAGAACCTGAATCTCGATCCACCAATCCTAGGCGAGTCGGTGATTCCATCACACTCGTTCATCGATGTGTCTCAGGCTAATGCTACTTCTAGGATCCTCCGGAGACGTCATGGTCCTAGGCTGATGACGTCTCCGGTACTAATTCCCAATTCGGTTATCGTGTCATTCTTATATTCTGTTGTTTGCCGATTCTGTTGGAGATATTAATCTGGGGACGGATTCTCTGGATTTGACAAGTGATACTTCTAGTCAACGATCTGGTCAACGATAATTTTCCCCAACGGTCATATTTTCCCCAACGGTCATATTCTCCTCAGCAGTCGTGTTTCTTATTTTTCTCAATGCAGGTGATTATTTCTACCAGGAATTATATCGGATATTGCTCCGGGCACAACTCTCCCCCCCTTAGCGGCGTCCATCCTCCGGAGGGGCGTCCTTCTTGCAGAAGATCATGTGCTGGAATAGAGTTAGTAACAACTTCCTCGGAATAGGGTACACCGACGAGGAAGTGCCACATCCTGGCTGTTCGGGGTGAGGACCTAACTGAGCCGTCGCGGGGTGTGAGCCACGTTGTTCTCGATGTTCACACGGATCCTCCTCGGAGCAGTACCGCAAGGGAGTTACCGGAGACGTGTTAGTCCAAATGCACGTGGGCTTCTTGAAAGCTGTACCGTAATGACAGTAGGTAACCATCAGGGGGATTCCCATAGGTTGCGCTACTTTCCTGAACCGCAGCGCGTAAGGAAATCTACCTCGAGGGTTTTCCACAAACCAGTGGTTCGGCTGGAAATACTGTATAATCCGCCAGCTATAAGCCACACAGTCGTCGGCAGCTCGAAGATCTCGGAATCCCACTGTCTTGGCTTGACTGTATTCAGTACACGGAGGACTGGCCCAGATCACATCGAAGTAATGCTTGGGATATTGCTGGTATTTCCAGTCCTGAATAGCGCATACATGTTGAGCTGCCCATACGGGATCCTCATCAACGGTGACAATTTCACAGGTCGGATACAGCTCCGAGAAAGCGGCTTCTACAAACCCTGTCCCGCTGAACAATACCAGCAAGCGGAGCTTGGTCGGGACTTCGTCCACTTTTAGGGCGAACACGAATGACTCTTCTTCGTAGGTTTCCCAAGGGAGGCAGCCTGGTTCCTCGGTGTCTACTTCTCTATTCTGCAGGATCTGAGCCAGAGTGAGTCCAGGAGACTCCTGAAACAAGGTTTCACGTTCGACGAGGGCTTGGAGGCGTGTCTCTGTCTGTTGTCTTCGTTGTACTCGTCCTCGGGCCTCAGCTTCCTGTTCCAACCGCTTCGCCTCAAACTCTCGCAAAGGTTGAAGAGGGGCTCCGTGTTCCAAGTCCTGTCGAGTTCTCCACTGATCGTGAGCGCTGGAGTATCCCTTCCACCGTACCTTCCATTCCACCACCTCCTTTCCACGGTGCTTCCGAACACGTCGCGCCAATATTTTGTCCACCACTGTCTCCTCTTGCCCGTCCACAATTACTTTAGCAGGCTTCGGTGGAGTCTTTCGATAGGCAAACGCAGCTCCAGCTTCTGTGTACGGCTTCAGGCGATGAACTGCGAAAACGTCATGGATTCTCCATCCGGTTGGAAGTTTCAACCGATAAGCCACTGGTGCACCGCGATCCGCTTCAGGAAGCTCAGCTTGCTGGTCGCTGTACAGTTTCTCAACCACAGGTACCGGACCATGCCAGCGCTTCATCAACTTCTTGTAACTGCTTCGATCGGTGGCATTCTCTGTCAGGTGACTCGCTTCTAGCCATACCAGTTCTCCTAGCTGATATTCGCGCAGTTGATGTCGCCGATCGAACTGTTCTCGTTGTCGTTGCTGAGCTAACTCCAAACTGGCACGGGCACTGTCCAACTGGCCTCTGAATTTGGAGAGAACTTCGTGGGCAGTGCCTTCCTTGCCTCTCCCCTGTCCCGGACCTCTAGCCGCACTCAAGAAGAGGTCCAACTGAGACAGCGGAGAATGTCCATAGACGAGTTCGAAAGGGGTGAAACCTGTGACGTCACTGCGGGAGTCATTGATGGCGAATTCCACGTTGGTGCACCACAGGTCCCATTCTTTTGGGTTGTCGGCAGCAAAAGCTCTCAGCATGTCTTCAGTGACCCTGTTAGTATGTTCCGCTTGCCCATCGGACCGCGGGTTGTACGCGGTGGTGGAGGCAACCTTCACGCCCATCAGCTTCATCAGTTCTTGAAAGAATGCGTCCCGGAAACGAGAGTCTCGGTCGCAAACCAGCTTCATCGGGGCCCCATGCAATTTCCAGACGGTGTCGAAGTAGATGCGAGCCACGGTGTGAGCAGAGCTGTCCCCGAAATTCATTGGTACAATGTGCACCATTTTGCTGAGCTTACAGGTAAAGGTCACGAAGGCGTCAAAGCCTCTCTCGGTGATAGGCAAGCCAGTGACGAAGTCCACACTCACCACTTGCCAAAGTCGAACAGGAATGGAGTGCGGGTTCAACAGCCCATCAGGGTAAGAGTTTCTGGGTCTGATAGCCTGGCAGGTAGCACACGACGAGACCCATTTTCCTACGTGGTCAGCAGCATTCTTCCACCAGAACCGGCGGAGAACTCTTTCCAGTGTCTTCTCTCTCCCGACATGTCCTGCAGTTGGGGACTCATGGGCTTCATACATTACGATTTCGCGAAGAGGGGAGTCTTCTCCCAGGACCAGTTGATACCGTCCGGCGGCTACTCTCCAGAGAGTTTCTCCTACCATAATGAAGTCCTTCGTCCGTCGGTGAGGAGCTTTCTGAACAGTTTCTTTCAACGCCCTCAAGGGTCCGTCCCGTTGATATTCTGCTGCCAAAGCTTTGAGGAAGGAGTTCTCGTTGATGTCGGTTGGCGAATCCCGGGTCTTGGCAGCCTTGCCTTGACTTAGGATAGGCGGGGAGCTGGTCCCTAAAGGTCGTGGTCGGGTGACCACTGGCTTAGCCGAGGGGGCGTAGACTACCAGGACTGGCCAGCGCAGATCGTGTCGAGTACCATCAGGACTTTCGAAAACTTGATTGGGGTTCCCTTCAGAGTCATGGGTCGGTATGACTTTCTCGATGCGCATGCCTGCCGCCCTGAACAACCTCCTCCACTGAGGCAGACGAGACTGTAAATCTGGAAGTAGGAACACTGCTGACGTATTCTCGGGGTCTTGTCTCCATTCCTCTACATACTTGCTAAGTACTGCTTCTATGGAAAGATGAGGACTGGAGTAAGGGGGGTTGCACCATACATGCAAACCTCGCCATTGTTCTTGTAGGCAGTTCGTCCAGTATCGTTCTGTCAGTCGGTTTATTCCTCCTACATCACAGCAGGCGTCGACATCGAAAGTTCCATACTTGTCCTGTAGCTCCTCGAACAGATCCACTCGTACTTTCCAGTCTTGCCTATCCGTTAGTCGATCCTTTCCCACGAACACGGAAGTTTTGGTTACCGGATTCGCGGCGGGCTTGGATACCGGAATCTGGGAGTCTAGGTCCTCTGACTGAAGTGATTCCGCTGCTTTCTGGGCTCGGGTTGCGACAGAGATGGATCCATCCGGTAGCAGGGTGTCCCCGGCGTCCCCTAAACAGGCCATCGTGTATATGGCTTCCATCCATAAGGAGGGTGAATCCTGCCAGGGTACTCCTTCCATGGTGCTCAGGTTTCCAGTGTCTATTCTGGGAGAGGTAGGCACTGTGGGGTTTACCGGTAGATCTGTCTGTTGGTCCACAAATCCAGCTTCTCGCAACCCTTCCCTGGGGTTGGATTCTGTATAATCTGGCCGGCGGGAAAGGGCGTCAGGGACCAGGAGGAGGGAGCCTGGCACGTATTCCATCTTAGGCACACCTACCTCCACTAGATCCATATACCACCTCGCCTGCCGCCTGCTGAGCTCTCGACTAGGGGACATTAACCACTCTAATGGTCGGTGGTCTCCTTGCAGCCTGAACTCGGTAAAGATCAGGTAGTGTCTCCAGGTGACTGTGGTACAGTGATGGAGGGCTCATAGCTCTCTCTCTCCAGTATGGTAGTTCTGCTCGGCTGGGGTGAACTGCCTGGACTCGAAGGCGATCGGCCTCAGCCCTTCTCCAGTGTCCTGCATGAGGACTCCCCCTAGTGCAATCCCACTGGCGTCTGTTTGTACCAGGAAGGGGGCTGATCCTTCGACTGCCGCTTTCATGTCGGGGAGCGCCAGAGTAGGGGCTTCGGTAAGGGCCCTCTTTAGTTCATTGAAGGCCCATTCTTGAAGGGTCCCCCATTCCCAGGGCGTGCTGGATTTGGTTAGCTGCGTCAACGGATGCGCAATTTCCGAGAACCCTAGAATATACTTGCGGTAATACCCAGCTAATCCCAAGAACTGCCGGACGTGCGTCACGTTTTCTAAGGGGGGCCAATTCCGTACCGCTTCCACCTTGTCGTGCTGGGGCTTACTTCCTTCTTTGGAAATGGTGTGACCCAGGAACCGAATGGAGTCTCTCATCAGCTTCATCTTCTTCCTTTTCAGGAAGACGCGCTTTTCTCTGCATCGCGTGAGGAACTGACGTAGGTTATCGATATGCTCTCGGACTCCACCCTTGCTGATCACGATGCAGTCGTCCAAAAAGATTTTCACGAAGGACAGATCCCCGAAAGCACTCAACATTCTGCGTTGGAAGGTAGCCGGGGAGTTCGTGAGGCCCATGGGCATAACCAGCCATTCGTAGGAGCCGAAGTGACTTGTGAACGCTGTCTTCTCCACGTCCTCTGCGGCTACGGGTACTTGCCAGAATCCGTCTACTGCATCGAAGGAGGAGAACAAGTTAGCCCCTTGTAACTCGTCAAACAGCTGCTGAATGTCGGGTAGGGGGTACTTGTCCTTGACCGTCACGGCGTTGAGCTGTCGGTAGTCTACCACCAGTCTGAGTTCGGAGGGATTTCCAGGCTTGGGCACCATTAGGCACGGGGCAGCGAAAGGACTGGAGGAGGGGCGGATATACCCTTTCCTCAGGAGCTCGTCTAGTCTGCTACGGAGCTGCGTCAGATCCATGGCGGACATCTTGTAGGGTCTTTTCGCCGGGGGTATCCGATCCCAGTCATCCCGTAACTTAATGTATGCCACCTCGTCGCTCCGCAGTGAATCCATGGTCTGGGGTAACTCATCCACAATGACGTCCTCATGCTCCTTCAAGCACTTATCAAGATCCTGCTGCTCTTCGGGAGTCAGGGTAGAGGGCAGATCGTCCACATTCTCCGTCTCGGTGGGGCTCATTGTTGGGTCCCGCTCCAGCTCTCCCCCCCTTAAGGATGCGCTGTGGTCTCCCGACTGCACTTGCTGAGAACTGGCGGCTTGAGCCGACCACATGGAGGTGCTGCCCGCCAACGGTGCCCCCATGACTATCATCACGTCGTGGTTCACCGTCAGTCCACCATACTTCTTCTTGTACGCCTTCAGGTCCCGGCGCGCCGCCTCCGCCCCAATCATGGGGGCGTCGACTAAACCCATGGCACTACGGTCTCGCCCTGACCCTGCAGTGCCCGGGCTGCAGCCGGCTATCACCACTCGCTTGCCAGAGCCATTCCGGAAACTAACGCTACCGAAGTCCTTATAGTCCAGGGTTATAGGTGAAATTGAGCGCAGCCACCTGCCCCCTAGAACCACATCCACCTGTATTCCCAGGGGCAACACCCGGAGCGGCAGAGCGTCCGAGTACGTTCCACTCGCGGTGACCGCGGTCAGTTTCCCATAGGCTACCTGGTCGGTGGTGTGCAGCGTACCGTCTGCCATCGAAACTTTCATTGGCGCTGCTCCAGCTCGCGTGGTCAGCTTCAGCCGCTTCACTGTCTCCTGGGCCACGAAGTTGTCGGTGGCGCCAGAGTCCAACAATACTTTGACGCGGTGTCCTCGTAGATACGCCCAGAACACTAACAGCAGGGGCCCTTCCCCATCATCCTCGTCTTGCGCAGCTGCCAGACAGGAATGATGCCACCTCACCTGTCCGTCTACCGAGATGTGCAGACATTTTCCTTTCGAGGAGCCCTTGTCCGAGGACTCATCCGCACCGCGCGGGGGCGTCCCAGGAGGCATGCTACTCGAGCTATTCGAGGGCGGATCAGCAAACATTATAGCTCGCACTTCAGCAGGGGTAAGGTGCGACCCATGTCTCTCTCGGAATTGGTGCACCCGGTAAAGACTGCACCACGCGTCGCGCACTCCGGGGAGGTCCCCTCCCGATCCTGGCAGCGTTCCAGCGGTAATGCTAGGGTCTCGGCCTGGGAACGCCGCCTGTCTGACTTCCGCCTCCCACGCCTGCTCCGGGTCCTTGCTAGCCTGGACCAGGGCCGATATGCGCTGCTGCGTCTCTCCGGATAGCATCCCCCAGCGTTGGACTAGGCTCATCGCGGTGCAGGGGTCGGGGGGATCGTCAGAGTGTGGTGGGGGTAGGGACTCAGGCTTCCTACGCCACCCACGGGGACGAAGAGGGTCGGTTACATCGACTGGCCGGGGAAGGAACTGCTGTTCGGACTGCTTGCTGTCTCGCAGATGCTGCAGTTCTTGCCCTCGGGATACAAATCGGGCTGGAGTGCGCACATGCTGGGGCCGGCGCCAAAGCTGCTGCATCACTAGGGACAAGGGTGTCTCACCCGAGGAATGGCGCCACTTCCATTGGCTTACTCGGGCGGTAGGGGGGGCCAGGGAGCGGGTGTAGGCGGTCTTCTGCCATACTGGGAGCCAGTCGCAGGGGTAGCTGGCGAGGGCCGATTCATAAGACCGCCATCCGCGGGGCCGGAGACGGTCGTCGTAGGCGTCGTTCGGGTCAGATTGCATTCTCCATCCGCGAGGTCTGAGTGGATTCCGCTGGCGCAGGTCGTCACTTCTCATTCCTGCTCGGCAGTGGCGGAGGGCGCGGGGAGGTCTACTGCCTTGTCCTCCCCGCTGCGAAAACCCTCCATTGCCACCTCCTCCTCGTCCATTGCTTCCGCCTCGACCTCCATTACTGCCATCTGGGCCGCCATCTGGGAGCGCTGCGTCTGTAGCCTCTGAGCCCCTCCTTCCAGCCACATTTTGACCTTGGCCGGGTGAGGGCACATGCGCACTGGATGATCCCCTTCGCAGGCGTAGCATTTCACTTTGCGGCCGGAGGCCGGAGGGGCCGGCAGGGAGGTAGCGGAATCCACTGGTCCCGCGGCGACTGCCAGGGCGCGTGCTGCATCATAACCTTCGGCTGAAAGGGGGTCTTCCTCATCGTCTTCGCCACCCGCACTCTTGACGATCGCGAGCCGGCTCCGGCGCGGGAAGAAAGGCCGCCTGCCTCCAGCCGCCTGGGGAGTAGCTGGCCCAGCAGAAGGTCGGGGGTCGTGGGCGCTAGCTCGCTCTACCACTTGCTGCAGCGCGGTGGTTCCTGGATGAGCCGCTTCCCAGACTTCAACGTGGGATAGGTCGAGCTCGTCCACGTCCAGTCTGTCCATCACCTCGTTGGATTTGACCAAACCTCTCCAGTAGTGGTACGGGAGTTCCGCTTCCGGTACGCTCCCGCAACCAGAAATGCATCCAGCCAACAGGTCTACGGTACCGTGGAGATCCAGCAGTCTTCCTTGGTATGCGCGAGCGGTTTCCCCAGCGCGTTGCTGGATGTTGCGCAGATCTCCCGACAGCTGTCTCAGCACATTTTTATGTGCTACGGATTGGGCCACATCAGAGATGAACGTGTTGAGGTCACAGAAGTGCACTGTTCCCCAGGGTTGACCTCGCCCGCTGTGAAGAATGTACTGCCTCGTTGCCCCCACTAGGCTGACTGTGCATATTTCGAAGAGGAACTCGGCGAGGGTCAGCACGGGGGTCCCTGTTCGGATTAGGCTGTCGGTGTTGAGGGCGAAGCTGACAACTCCCCTCTGCATCAGAGTCACTACAGCAGTGGTGAAGGGGACCAGGGCGTACAGGGAGGTGTGAATATCCACGGCGTTCGCAGGAGGGAACTCAGGGATGTTGAGTTTTACTGCTTTGCGAATCTCGTTGATCATGGTGACCTCGTCCTTCACGTTGCGCAATTCGACCGTGTGGGTCCCTGTCATGGGGGCTGGGGTAGCCGGGAGGGGTATAAGCCCCCGGGTCCTCCCCGTGCTTGCAGATGCATTATGCAATTGCAGAGCATGGCCCGATGACAGGGGGTCAGCTGGCAGGTGCCGAACCGCAACCGAGGGAACACTTCCTGAACTAGCAGACGGCCTAAAAGCAGGTGCGCCTATGTTCAGAGAAGATGTTCCGGTACGATTGGTGGTGGCTAAAGCCACCGGTTTGGCTGGAGCTGCCGGTTTGGAGACCTCGACGGTGGCGCTCTGGTACTCCTGGGTGAGAGTCAGTGCTGACCAAACACTGACTCCCGTGCTGCTGAACTCCATGTGCAGCTCGGATTCCGTGGCGGTAGGCGAGATGGTGATCCACGCCACGGTGCTTCTGGCGGTCTTGTCAATGGACTGCAGAAACTGAAGGCGGTCCACTTTGATGGCGTACGCGTCTGCCTGGTCAAGGTTGGCATCCAGAAGAAGAGGAGGTAGCAGGGGATGTCCGGTGCGTAGATAGGCAGCAGGAGTGAATCCTACGCCTGCAGCCGCTTTCCACAACCCATCCGGGTCATCCTTCTGACTGGTGCGGGCCGAGGGAAGGGAGCGCTTGCTGCGCCGCGTCAGCCACAGGGACTCACCGCTCGCAGTCCAAAAGAGGACATAAGTGCGGTGGTGCCCATACCTCTTTCTAGGACGCTCTTCCTCGTCCTCGGAGAAGTCCGAGTAGAACATGTCGGAGTCCTTGGGAGGAGGCTTGCGGTCTTCATCAGAGGAAGATGAGGAAGAAGGTGATCCCGGTGGAGAGGGTCTGGCTGGTGAAGGTCTGGGCTGCGGCGTCCGCGCTGTCGAACTCCGGTCAAGCTGGTTGGCGGGGATGTCGCTGGTGGTCAGGCTGACCGGACCTGGCATCCTTCGCTCAGGTCGGGGATGCTTGCGCGTGCGTGTTCGGAAGCACCGTGGAAAGGAGGTGGTGGAATGGAAGGTACGGTGGAAGGGATACTCCAGCGCTCACGATCAGTGGAGAACTCGACAGGACTTGGAACACGGAGCCCCTCTTCAACCTTTGCGAGAGTTTGAGGCGAAGCGGTTGGAACAGGAAGCTGAGGCCCGAGGACGAGTACAACGAAGACAACAGACAGAGACACGCCTCCAAGCCCTCGTCGAACGTGAAACCTTGTTTCAGGAGTCTCCTGGACTCACTCTGGCTCAGATCCTGCAGAATAGAGAAGTAGACACCGAGGAACCAGGCTGCCTCCCTTGGGAAACCTACGAAGAAGAGTCATTCGTGTTCGCCCTAAAAGTGGACGAAGTCCCGACCAAGCTCCGCTTGCTGGTATTGTTCAGCGGGACAGGGTTTGTAGAAGCCGCTTTCTCGGAGCTGTATCCGACCTGTGAAATTGTCACCGTTGATGAGGATCCCGTATGGGCAGCTCAACATGTATGCGCTATTCAGGACTGGAAATACCAGCAATATCCCAAGCATTACTTCGATGTGATCTGGGCCAGTCCTCCGTGTACTGAATACAGTCAAGCCAAGACAGTGGGATTCCGAGATCTTCGAGCTGCCGACGACTGTGTGGCTTATAGCTGGCGGATTATACAGTATTTCCAGCCGAACCACTGGTTTGTGGAAAACCCTCGAGGTAGATTTCCTTACGCGCTGCGGTTCAGGAAAGTAGCGCAACCTATGGGAATCCCCCTGATGGTTACCTACTGTCATTACGGTACAGCTTTCAAGAAGCCCACGTGCATTTGGACTAACACGTCTCCGGTAACTCCCTTGCGGTACTGCTCCGAGGAGGATCCGTGTGAACATCGAGAACAACGTGGCTCACACCCCGCGACGGCTCAGTTAGGTCCTCACCCCGAACAGCCAGGATGTGGCACTTCCTCGTCGGTGTACCCTATTCCGAGGAAGTTGTTACTAACTCTATTCCAGCACATGATCTTCTGCAAGAAGGACGCCCCTCCGGAGGATGGACGCCGCTAAGGGGGGGAGAGTTGTGCCCGGAGCAATATCCGATATAATTCCTGGTAGAAATAATCACCTGCATTGAGAAAAATAAGAAACACGACTGCTGAGGAGAATATGACCGTTGGGGAAAATATGACCGTTGGGGAAAATTATCGTTGACCAGATCGTTGACTAGAAGTATGACTTGTCAAATCCAGAGAATCCGTCCCCAGATTAATATCTCCAACAGAATCGGCAAACAACAGAATATAAGAATGACACGATAACCGAATTGGGAATTAGTACCGGAGACGTCATCAGCCTAGGACCATGACGTCTCCGGAGGATCCTAGAAGTAGCATTAGCCTGAGACACATCGATGAACGAGTGTGATGGAATCACCGACTCGCCTAGGATTGGTGGATCGAGATTCAGGTTCTCGATCCTCCTACAATCGGTACCTATAGTATAAGAAGGCCATGGAGCCTGTTAACATTCATTATTAACTTTACTTTTTCAATACAAACTCTTGCACTCCGTTGTGTACCTGAATTCCCATATCAATTCCCGAGTGTATATCACGCATTTTGCACTCAAATTCCCGAAGACATTATTGGTATCTTGTACCCCATCACAGGAAATATTCCGCCATGTCAGAATTTTCCGAGAGCGTGCGATTTTTCATCCATCGGGAATTGTATGTCTTCGATTGTTTACGGCTGGTACTGATTTTGGTAAGTACTAGGCGCTGTCGATCACAAATATGCGATCTCCACTAGGCGTCGATCCTTTTGGACAGCGCGATTAATTACCATGCGATGTTAGCATGGATATCGCCATTATATCATCTGACCGCAGGATCATGTGCGCGACAGTGCTTCGCTTTTTGCTTTGTGATCAGGTGATGGTCGCCAGGTTTTACGACATGTGACGCATTCAGCAAAGCTCCCAGAATGAAAGCTGGTGACAGTGTCATGAAATGAAAAAACACGGTCTGCGGGAGTCGCTTTTCCGACGTGGCACGAAGATTGCGTCGTCCAGAAGTCGTCTCTGTTCGAAGCCGTCAAAAAAAACAGGCCTTTTCCGATCCAAGGATGCACAGAGCACGCAGGCGATGAAAGACGACTAAAGATGCCAAAAGTCGTCAAATGTCACGCGTCGTCATCTCCGAGAAACCCGAGCGACTGGAGATACTTTGCAGACGACTCGCAGACGACTCGAGTCGTCCGGAGTCGTCTGCGTCGTCTGCAGCCAATCAGCGTGCCGCGATCAAACGACGAGACGACTAGTCGTCAATGCAAAAGATGTTTGCCATTTTATAGATCGACCCTCAGACACCGTGTCACTGTAGAGATACTCAAATCTGAGATTTCTGATTTGAGAAGAAATTTGATTATATCATTAATAATACAAGTGAGAAGTATCATTGTAACATCCATCGCAGCATCGAGTGTCACGGTATTATCGCATCGACGGATGAGACAGAAGCGACACGTTCGACGATGCGACGGGTCAGGGCGTCAATTCGGTCGAGATTCCGATTTCAATTTCGGATTTCGTCGGGCAAGGCGACGTTTAATTAATCAGTTTCGTCGGCGTGGGGGAGGGGGCGGAAGGGGGGACCGGCGAAGTTGTAAAAATGGTCTACGGGAGTGGTTTTGACCTGCAAAAAGTAAGTAACTAGGGCACATTCATGATGTTTTCTATGATGGCTGTCTAAGGGACCACTAGAACCCACTAGATAGCTAGATAGGGGGTGCATAACTGAGAGGGCCGGATTCAGGGCGAGACTTTTAGACCATAATAAGGCGGTATTTCGGGATTTTGGAGGTTTCCGAGTGTCAAATCGAAAAAAAAGCATGGTGATATTAGATATGAGAAAATTCAAAAAAAATCAAAAAATAATTTTTGAAAATTTTGGACCAATCAAATCACTTTATTTTGGTGTCGTGGCGCCACTATAAACGAGGAAAGTTGGGAGCGAAACTCTCCCAGAATACTGGCACCACGTTTACTCTCAGTGACACATGACACAGAGCCAGCATCGCGTCGAGATCTCGACTTCGATGACAGTGTCACCAACTTTCATTCTGCGACGAGAAAGAGAAAGAGAAACCAGAAAGCAAATTCCTTCTGAATACTGGCACCACGGTTACTCTCAGTGACATATGACACAGAGCCAGCATCGCGTCGAGATCTCGACTTCGACGAGAGGGAGTATGACAGTGTCACCAACTTTCATTCTGCGACGAGAAAACCAGAAAGCAATTCTGAATACACGAAATCCAAATCAGGTCCGAATTCCTAATTGAGAATATAATTATATAATATATGATCGACATCACCACTCAATATTTAAGAATGATTTAAGAAATGCAACCCCGAAAGGTAGGGGGGAGTCATGCACTTCACGATTGTGGTGTTAGGCTAAGCTCAGACTTGGGGGGGGGAGGAAGGGGTTACGCGTGCAGATGCAGCCGACAACTAAACCCTAAAATAAACAACGAAAACGGAAAACCAAATAATCACCTGAACCCTAAACCCTAAAAGGTTTATTTTAGGGTTTAGAGTTTATTTTTGCTCATGCTTGTTATCAAGGCCACACCTAAACTTCGAAATTTCGATAACGGTCTAGGAGAAGTGCGGGGGGGGTGGTCCTATACGTAATTTTTAGCGTGGAACCTTAATTTGGGGTCCATTGAATGATTCGAGAAAAGGAAGGGGGCGAAATCGCACGCTTTCAAAAATTCGTGAGAATCTCCCACGATCGTGGTTTCAGGCTGAGCGCTGAGTGGGGGGGTGGCGTGGGGCGGCTGGGTGAAAGGTGAGTGGGAATGGCGAGATGAGGTCATGGGTGGTAATATACATCCATTGGGATGTGTTTGACCTTGTATTGACGCCATGGGTCGGTTGGCATCGAAACCCGCCTGCAAGGGTGGGGTGCACTCAGGGGGTAGCCACAGGGAGTGTGCAATTTCAGGCTGAGCGCTGAGTGGGAGGGTGGCGTGGGGCGGCTGGGTGAAAGGTGAGTGGGAATGGCGAGATGAGGTCATGGGTGGTAATATAGATCCATTGGGATGTGTTTGACCTTGTATTAACGCCATGGGTCGGTTGGCATCGAAACCCGCCTGCAAGGGTGGGGTGCACTCAGGGGGTAGCCACAGGGGGTGTGCGATTTCAGGCTGAGCGCTGAGTGAATGATAGAATAAAGTGCGCTGAATGATAGAAAGGCGCAGGTGAATGATAGAATATAGTGTTGGGCGAACATTGATTACGGTTGCATCCCTGTGCTAGTCGGTTACGTTGCCCAAATTGCAGCGGGGTCCGAGGGGGGTTCGCCGAGGTTATCAAGGCCACACCTAAACTTCGAAATTTTGATAACGGTCTAGGAGATGTGCGGGGGGATGATCAAATACGTATTTTCTAGTGTGAAACCAAAATTTCGGGTCCATTGAATGATTCGAGAAAAGGAAGGGGGCGAAATCGCACTTTCAAAAATCCGTGAAAATCTCCCACGAGTGTTGGGTGCGTTTGACTCAAATTTTGGTGATGGGGTGGCAATCCATTCGAGATTTTGACGACTTTGCAATGTGAGAGTTCATTTTGGTGCCGCTCGTCGTAGGTCAGGAGGGTTCATGCATAGTCGCTAGGTGCTCCACGATAGTGACACGAGCGCGATATACGTGATTCGGGTTCAAGGGGGCGGATATGGTTAAATGAGGTCTTCCGGTCGCCTACAACCCTTGAGTATGTTGTTGGGATTCCGTGGCATCGAACATCGCTTCGGGAGGCATCGTCCACTCTACCACGAGGTGGCAACTGGTCCCAAAAGCATTACGGGGCCAGGTGCATTTCTTTTCACTCTCTCTCGTCAGCATTTGTCCAGGAGTGTCCCCTTTGCCCTGGTCACTATCATGACACCGCACGTTGTCCAGCTATGTGTGTTGAGTGTGATGCGGACGTCCGCAATGAGGCCTACGAGCTGGATGAAGTGGTTTCGGCGTTCCAAGCCGCTTTTGACCAAGAGGACGATGCCGCCTTCGCCGAGCTGTGTCAACGGTACTCCAAACCCACGGTGCGTGACTCCGAGGAACCCTTTACTTACTCTCAATCTCTGGACATGAGCTTACGTGCGCACTACGCCGGCATTGCATCTCCGCAGGCAGCCGACAGTGTTTGGGATGTCGTTTCCGAGGCCCGCAGCGTTTTGGCTTCCTTGCGTGCCGCCGCTACGGGTGCTGGTACCGCTATTGCATCACCATCTTTGCACCTGGGTGCTGTCTCCGTTCCGCAGAGGGATTCCGTTCCGCCACCGGCTGAGCCGCCTGGCTTGCAGCAGCCGCTGCAGCCACTTGCAGCGTCTGACCCTGCTAATTTTGAGTCACCCTTTCAGCAATCCTTTATGGACAGGTGTTTTGCAACCGACCTATCCCTCAATTCTCTTTCCGTTCCTGCTGCACCGCATGATGCCAAGACACATTCCGAGATTGACATCCGCGATGAGCCTTCTGCCGCTGCCGAGGTGGCACACCTATCTCCTCCGCAGCCCGACGACACCGCTCTGCGGGTTGGTCCTGGCAAGATGCCGAAGCCACTCTCCTTTGCATCTCTGGCCCTGCCACTGTTAATGTTTGTGGCATGTGCACAGGCTCAGGATTCGGTGGTGCTCGATCACGAGCCTGCCTTGTATCCTGCAGAACACTTCTGTGTTTCTGCTAATTCATCCAGTCCCTTCTTCCCCCCCCTCTCCTTTTCCTCTGTCACCGCCACTTCCTGGTCGGTGGTGCTGTGCCCAGCTTTTGCTGTGCAGCATGCGGTTCACCCCGTCTGGGTGACCGCCAACATCTCCGGATTCAGTTCCGAGCCTTTACTGTCGGCTCTGCCTCCTGACACTCCGCCGATCACCCCAGTCCTTTTGCCCCGCTCCTGTCTCGCTGACTTTTCCCCTGGCTATGGTACTGGCTTGCTGTTCTGGATTCTGGACTTCTGGTTCTGTTCTGGACTCTGGTTCTGGTCTGGCCTCTGGTGCTGGATATCTGGCTCTGGCTCTGGTTACTGGTTCTGGGACACCTACTTTGACAGCCCCGACCGCTTTGACTCCAACGATTGTGAACTCTGCTATCCTGTGGACCACTTTGAAAGTGGCTAGATTATTTGTGCAGTTAGCTGTAGGTCTCGCCTCATATATGCATTCCTAGCAGCACTAGCACGGGACCGTCCTGGCCATATGAGCACAGGCCTCCCCAATAGAGTTTCCAGCCAAGAGCTGTTTGTTACTGCTTTGACATTTGCTTTGCTCCCTAGCTTGCCACCTGAACTATCCTCCGTACAGTTACAGGGTGGTGTGCGGGAATCTGTGTGTCACCCGTCAGGGGGTCACCAGATTACCCAGTGGGCTGTACCTGTACTCCTATAGTACACGGTGTCAGTTCCCTAGGTTAGCGATATACTGTTTCCCCATTCTTGATAATTAACTGTTCTGTTTTATCTCAAGTCTGTAGCCTGATAATATTTTACCTATATACCGCCGTATCGGTATATCTCGCAATTATTGCCATAGACAGCGCACCAAGTGACACCAAATCAGCCTTTGACTGGAAGCCGACACAGAAAAAGATTGCCAGATGGTTTCTTAATGTCCTCCCTAAGTCCAAAGTCACGAAAAAGAGATTGGAATATACAGGAGTTAGCTTTGATATCTAGGAAGAAGTTATGAATGAAAGAAACGAGGTGCTTCCTCCTTTCCTTTGCCCATGGCCCACTCAAGGCCCTTCCTATGAGAGTGACATTGAGCTTTATTATGGAGGTCACCACGACACGACAATCACCAATGCTATCTCTAAACCCTTCAGAAGTGTTGTGAAATGGCCCAAAGTTCTCACACTTTTGGGATACCTTCCTCCTCTTTATAGTACTGTCCTCAACACGATAGGTGTTCACCGCAGAAAGATCAAACCACTCCTCATGAAACTTTCCAGAATTTGCAGACAGCACACCAAGAAAAGGCGTGATATGTTCTTGCTTAACACCTCTACCACTTTGAGTACTAATCCACACACAATTGATATTCCTAGTAATGAAACCTTGTCAGAAACAGAAGCGGTCCAACAGTCGAATGAGTTTCTTCAAAACCTCTTGCAATAAATTTTCAAAAATTGTAACTAAGAATGATTCGGGGGTTGGGAGTGTAAACTCCTGGCCCCCAACGGGATAAAGGAGGGGCCGTCCCCCTCCCCCCTCCCCTCCACCCCCACTTGTCCCCGCCTCCCTAACCACCTCCCTCTTCGTCTTCATTACCCCCTCAGTCTTTGACATCACTCCCCACCGCCTAGATCCAGCCACCCCACCACCTTCCCGGCCACGGCTGCATCTCCATCTTCTAGAGTTTTTTCGCTTAGCCCTGTGTTTTTATCTAGATGTTTCCTCGTCGATTTGACGAGATGAGCCCTGTGGGCGCGCTGTAGCAGTGGGAGTAGCCCATTGTGACTTCACTAGCCTGCAGGGCAGGGTTACCGCACTCCCAGGACTTTGTCCCTTCTGCTAGCGTAAATGTTTTATTATTTAAAAAAGTTAACCCTCTATAGAGGGTCTGCAACGTTTAAGAGATAGGGTTCCCCCCACTGTACCCTTTTTTAAATATCAGGCGAACACACCATTCTTGGATCCTAGCCAATAAAAATAGGGGGTCATGTTGCGATTTTCGACGCTATAAATTTATAAAGATGCCATCTTCACAACGGAAATTTAATTGTTTAAAATATGGAGTTTGCTATCAATATTTTTTAATTCTCGAGAACTTAAGCAGCGCAGCTGCGCAGCGGGGTAACTCGGACCAGAGGCTAATGCTCGGCGACAGAGTATATAAAGATCCTTGCGAACTGGCTCGGTGCGCGCAGGCTGGGCAAGATGCAGTCGAGTTTCCGTCCGAATACGCCGATATTGAGAAATTGTTGCAGGCAAAACTTTCGATACCGTCCGGAGGCAAATTCACATTTGGTTCCTTGAGGAACAATCAACACTTCATTGAGCGCAGTCTATCGTGAATGTTGTTCGATTCGGCTTCTCGTTGGAGCTGCGACGCAGGTGGAACTGCTTAGTACGCATGCTTTGTACATATATGATGTTTGGAATTGGAAGAACAAATGTTTTGATCGACTACACCTGATATCCCCTAGTTCTTTTCGCTCATTGTTACAGTTCGTGCGTGATGTCTGTTCATGTGCGTTCATAATGCCTGTTCAGGAGCTGTATTCAGGAGCTGTATTCCTCACACTGTTAAGCTGTATTTCCGCGCGAGGCACTCGATATCCGCGCATTCATCGAGACGCCTCCCTCCCTCTGACTCGGACTGTGTCACCGTGTACCGGGAGCTTCTGATAACCAAATATGAACAGGAACCAATTCTTTCGGGGGGTACAGTACTACATTATCGGAAAAAACCTTCGGGTAGAGGTAGATGTCCCTACATCAAGACATGGGGATAGTAGGGCACTGCTCACGGCAGGTGTAACCCAGATTCCGCCTCTACTCCGCCTAGGAGCCAACGTGCTAGAGCTGTTTCGCCGCGGACAGTGGAGGGAGAGCCATGAACCAGACCTCCAACAAGATATTTCCTGAAGAGGACGAGGTGCTTGTGGAGGCTACCGAGACACCTCACGTTCCTGGCATGTCGCAGCCCCCTGAGTTGGAGAGCGGAAAGGAGTTCGATGATGAAGATGTAACTGTTGCCACTCCACCAACTGATGCCCTTGCTATGTGCAACAAGTCTGAAGACACCAAGCCACTACAGATCCTTGCCAAATCTCTTGGGGTATCAGCCATCGCGTTGAAACGGTGGGAGGTCACTCTTCAGAAACTGTCTTCAAAGAAACGTGAAGAACTACAAGCGTCCCACTTTGACGAGGGCAAGGCGGATTCAATTTGGCAGTTGCTCGCGGCGCCAATGGCCACAAGTGCACTAGAGGGGTGGCAGGGTTCGCTTTCCAAGGCGGTAGTTGCAGGGGTTCTCTGTAGCCTTTCTGCAGCGGGTTGCAGTGCTAGTGCAGAGGTCGAGCATTCAGCTCTCCAAGCTTTCATCATCCCCCTGCAGCAAATGCAAACCAATCAAACGAGACAGTTGCCGTCCCCAGGTATCCCTGATTTGCTGGTAAGGGCGATTACTGGCAGCCTCCAGACCCTCGGCACCCATGATGACGGTGACATCGCCGAGCGGATCATGCATAAGGGGCTGAAGACAGCCTTGGAAAACGAGGCTGGCGAGGTGCTTGTGGCGGTTTCTGTAGCGCTGCATGCGTGGCGAACGCCGGACACCGACTCTTGTGATGCCCAGTTGGCACTTGTGAAGCAGGCGCGGAGATGTGCGCGGGCCTTGTTGGCGACAGCCCTCACTGAGGACTTGGATGGTGCCACTCCTAGCGGCGCGAGACTACCTGGAGGGACACAGGACAGCCGCGATCTTGTCACCAAGGCGATTGTTTTCGGCAGCGGGTATGCTGTTGCGGCGAGGGTCAGTTTGGAGCGTGATATTCGCGCGGCGACTTCTATGGCGTCGCAGCACGAGTCTGCGTGGTGGTGCGGGCAGTGCATGCGCTGCAGAGGGCTGGCCGTGCTGATGAGTGACGGCCTTCGAGATGGCAGCCGAGGTGCTCGATTTCTGCAGCCGGTGTTGATGGATGTTGTCGAGTCGGTGCTGCTTAGGCGGCTCGCACTTGTTGTTGGTGGGGATGAGATTGCACGAACCTTGCAGAGTGATGTGCGCATGATAGTAAAAAACGTGATAAGGATTTGTGACAGTGGTGGGCTGACTAAGGCGCGGCACACGGAGATGCTACGCAAGGCGGGCACAGGGGAGTTGGACTGGCATGAGGTGTTGAGAATCCTCCTCCCAGCAGGTAAAATGGTTTGCCAGGAAATTCTTCAAGCGGTGCCACCAATAATTACTGCAGTGTTGACGTCCCAGTTGCAGCAGGAGGTCTGCGGCATGCAGGAGCCAAAGGTACTGAAGAAGTTTTCTGAGATGGTTATAGAGAAAGTGGTGATAACAGGTGTCGCGTCGTCAGCAGAGGAAATCGTTTCGGCTGAGGTGGAGCCAACTAATGCTGCCGGGCCTGCACAGCAGCAGCAATACGCGACAAGGGGAGCAGAGGTCATGAAGGTGCTGCGCCAGGCTTGCACAGGGGAACTGAACTGGATGCAGTTGTTGGAGCTCCTCCCAATAGAGGAGGTCAGCCAGGATACCCTCCACGCTGCAGCGCCCGTGATCGCTGCAGTGATTGTGTCCAAGCTGCAGGAGGAGGTTCGTATCGTGCAGGAGCCAGAGGTACTGAGGCCTCTCGTGAAGCTTGTGGAGGAGATGGTGACGAAGCCTGCCAGAGGCTCACAACAGTCTGGGGCACTGGGCACAGAGGTCACGGAGGTGCTGCGCCAGGCTTGCGCAGGGAAGCTGGACGGAAAGCGGCTGTTGGAAAAGCTTCTCACGATCGTGGAGGGCAACCCAGAGCTGGTGGCAGCTGTCGCCCGAGTTTTTGCTGCAGTGATTGTGTCCAAGCTGCAGCAGGTGGTTTGTCGGGTGCCGGAGCCGGAGCTGGAGCGATTTGCAAAGGTGGTGGAGGAGATGGTGATGAAGAGGTTCACTGCAGCGCATCAGTCAGGAATGAAGGGTACACAGATCGCAGAGGTGCTGAGAAAGGCGTGCTCAGGGGAGCCTCAGGATTGGAACCAGCTGTTCAAAGAGCTGCCCGCAACACCGGGGATGTGCAAAGATGTCCTTGAAGCTGCTACCCCACTTGTTACCGCAGTGGTCGTGTCCAAGCTGCAGCTGCTATGTACTCATGAGGACAGTGCACTGGAGTCACTCGCAACGGTGGTGGTGAAGGAAATGATGACGAAGGCTGCTGAGCGTGCACAGCAGCAGCCTGGAACAACGGATGCAGAGCCCTTGAACGTAGTGTGCAGCGCGTGCGCAGGGGAGCTGGATTGGACGCAGTTGTTGGAAAAAGCCCTTCCGATAGATGAGGAAGGCCAGAAAATTCTGGAAAACATGGTTACTGCACTGATTGTGTCCAAGCTGCAGGAGGTTTGTCCGGTGCAGCAGCGCAAGGAGCCACTTGTAAAGATTGTGAAGGCTGGGTTGAAGATGGGTAATGAATTGGTGGCGCAGCAGTCTGAGACTGGCTCAGCCAGTCGGCTGACCTGCGGGGAGATGACAGAGGTGGTGCAAAAGGCGTGCGCAGGGAAGCCGCAGAATTGGAAGGAGCTATTGGAAAAGCTTCTGCCGTCAGGGGAGGACAATCAAGAACTCTCTCAAGTGGTCGCCGCAGTGATTGTGTCCAAGCTGCAGGAGAAGCTGTGTAACATTGTGCAGGAGCCCAAGGCACTGGAATCTCTTGAAAAGCTTTTGGCGTCTGAGTTGAAGGGCGCAAAGGTCACGGAGGTGCTGATCAAGGCGTGTGCAGGGGAGCTGGCTCCAGAGGAGACGGTAAAGCAGCTCCTGAAGGCTCCAGGGGATCGCGGCAGTGTGAACTTCGTCGAAGCGGTGTCACCAATCGCTGCAGCGGTGATCATGTCCAAACTGCAGGAGGTCTGTGAGGTGCGGGAGCCTCCAGAGGCACTGATGACAGTCGCGAAGGTGGTGGTGAAGGAGATAGACGTTAAGATGCTGCGCAAAGCGTGTGTTGGGGAAATGGACAGGGATGAGCTGTTGAAAACGATCCTTCCACAAGAGAATGTCATCAGCCTGCGCCTTCTTGAAGCCGCCCATCACCTCATCGTCTCCACCATCTTTTCTAAGCTGCAGGGGTCTGATGACTATGAAACGCAGGTCACTCCTTATCAGTTCGTCGAGCTCCTTGATGTGGATGAAGCCTCCCGCCAAGGTGTGGAGAGTTTGCTGCGGGCTCTTTTCGGGCAGGAGACGCCTAGGATTGGTGCCCGAGAGGTGATACTGATCAGCCTCCTAACATCCTCACAGCTGCGCGGCTTGCTCAGAGACGGAAGAGCTGTCAGCCGGTTGCTCGGCATTCTGATGCATAGTGACGGTGTCGACCAGGAGATTAAAGAAGTCTACAGGCGGCAAGAAGGTGGCAGCGTGGAGGAGGTGTTAAAAATCTTGGCTCGGCGGCTAGACGACGACGCCATGAAGCAGCTTCGGGACTTCATCAAGGGGTGTTTGGTGGCAAAGGGCGTGCCAAAGAGGACAGCAGCAGAGTTGGTTTCGGAGGAGGAGCTATCCTCCCAGGCCTTGAAATCCTTTGTGACCCTGGGCATCAATGCTCCCATCTTCTCTCTCTCACTGCTAACCCTGGAGGAGAGGTTCACAGATAGACTGCAGGAATTGGAGGGGACAATCGACAAGCTGGAGAGGGAGGTGAACCCCTCGGCCCTTGTCGAGCTGGCAAAGGAGCAGATTCAGGGAAACTGGGGAACCCAGCTTCTGCGGAAGGTGTACTTTTACTTTATGCACCGGATCCTGCCCTTAGTCGATGTTGGGACGGACGTGCTTATGGCGACGTCCCTGTGGGAAGCGGGAGGGCAGCAGCGCCGCGTGTGGTTCTGGATCATCGTCACTTTTATAGTGCTTCCCTACGCCGTGCTGTCTGCCAGCGTCACCATCTCCTGGAAGTCGTTCTGGAACCCGGCCAATCCAATTATCTTACGAGAACTTAAGCAACTTCACTCAGAAAACAAGCATTACGCAGTGAACGCGCCGCTTCCCGAGAAGTATGCATCTTACTTGCTACTTTGGCCGCCACGATTATGGGAAGACCTCTGTCTTAGGTGTCAAAGAATAAGGAGGCTCGACTCTATATTCGGTTCATTAATCATCCTCACTGGGTTTATCATCCTTGTCTTTCCAATAATGATCATCTTGTACGGGCAGTTATTGTTGGTTATGCCTTCAACCTTTGTTATTCTCATTCCCCTCTTGGTCATCTTGGACGTGCTATTTGCGATAGTCATCTCGCCGGACCAGATGCTATCAGGTCCGTTCTGGGCGAGCTACGAGCAGCTCAAGAAGCTGGTGGAAGGCTTCCTCGAGGCTCTGCCACAAGCCGTTGTGCAGATCATTCTCGCATGCACTGGTAATGCGTCCTTGGACATGACTCTGTTCCTGTCACTGTTTTTCTCCGTTCTGCAGACAATTAAACACATCAGTTACCTGAAACAGCAGGGCAAGCTTAACAAGACCAGCACAGCAGATGTCTTGCGGCAGTTGATGTTATTGGAGGACCCAGACCACGTGGCGTTCAACACTGTCTTGCGGATTAGAGCAGAGATTGATTTCTCCCAAGTGTCGACAGATGAAATTCTTCCGGTGAATCATGTCAAAGAGCTCTCCCAAGCGCTCACGGGAAACTCGGTGCTGCGCCGCCTCGTGTTCAGATGCGGCCAGGTTGACGCGGATGGCATGCGCTTCCTGTTGCGCGGTGTAGCGCAGAGTAAGGCAATGAGGGAGCTCGAGTTCCATAAGGCGCATGACAGTAATAACCTCCAGCAGGAAGAGCAGGAAGAGCGGGAAGAGCATGGTGAATGTATGAAACTGCTGCTGGACAAGCTGCCCCTCCTGCCCTATCAGCGGGAAGAGCAGAGAGAGCGGGAAGAGCAGAGAGAGCGGCGGGAAGAGCAGTATGCTGAACGTATGAAACTGCTGCTGGACAAGCTGCCCTCATTGAAGGCCCTCCACACGCTGCGACTGGACAATCTGGAGAGCAGTATGCTGGATGACTTGCTGCAAGCCGCCGCCAGCCATGGCAAACTCCGCCACATCTCCCTACAGGAAAAGAAACTACGACGCCGAGCAATCTCCCCGCAGAAGGCAGCTCAACAGTCTCGAGAACAACCGGTACTTGAGCTGAAGTTCATCAAAGAATTTGTTCAACGGACTTCTGCACTCCAAACCCTGGAGCTGTGCGGATACAATCTGCACAGAAGCAGCCTTCAACACCTGGCAACGCACAGGGGTATCTCATCACTCAAGCTGGCAAGATGTCAAGTACACTTTGCTATCATACATTCTTGGTCCAAAAGTCTGTGCAGCGTCATACTCCTCGATGTTGGGTTCGCCGATCCAGCCGAGCTTGAGCTACTTGTCAAAAGCTCAATAACATGTGACATCTTCGTGGTCACCACGCTCTGTGAAAGCATGCCCCTCCAGTCAGCTGAGCCGCAGTCAGCTGACCACTGGGCTGTGGAAGCTGCAAACAATCTGGGCAAGCAAAGCCAAACAGGAGAAAATGTGAAGAAGCCTCGGCTCGTGCTTGTGGGCCACCGTTATGATATCGGAAACGGAGATACAGACAGTGGAAATATGTTTCGGCAAGAGCTAAATCGCGCCTTGTTTCGGATCCGGCGCAGCCTTGCCTTCCTCGGAAGTTTACTGTCTGTAATGTTGAATAGCAGTGTGCTCTTCAGCAGTCGTGCTGATGTGCTATATGCAAACGCCCGAAGTCTCACACAAGATGCGCCTTCTCTTGAGGCAATTGGCATCCTTGAGCAATACTTTGCGTCTTCCATCAATTGGGAGCTCGTGGCGCTGAGTGGGTGGCCACAAGAAGTAAGCCACCTGATAGCCATGGCTGTCTGCCAACAACTGAGGAGTGGTCATGACCAGCGCAAAGCAGCCTACGCAACGCAACGCAACAAGCAGAAGAGTGCGGCCGCTACCACTACTCTCGTGCTCAACAGCAACACTCATGACGACAGTTTGCAGGATGTCATCACCTCTGAAGTGATGCTCGCAGGGCTGCCATGTATACAGAATCTGTACCTGCGTTCCAATATCTTCACACCGGCATTCTTCAAAGCGGTGGCAGCAAACCTTAGCAACTGGTGTGAGGGTGACACACTACTAGATCTGGTTGATAATGACCTGGATGTGCAATCACTTTTTGACCTAGTGCAGGCAGCATCAGAAAAGCTAAGGCAAAATAAAAATGGATCGACTACCTTCCGTCTCACGGAGCAATGCTTACTGACAGTTCGAAGTCGAGCAGATGACTCCAACGTTGGAGCCTCCTCAACCGTTGCCAAATTCATTCAGCACCCTGCCTATACCCACCCCTCCATCACTGCTTTTTCCCATCACCCCTCAGACTCCGGTATCGGGTCAAACACCACCGACCCCTTACAGTCAGATGCTGTCATTGTTCTCAACTGGGGTGCGGGGAATGAAGAAACTGAACATGCTGTTGACACAAACGGCCATGAGGCAGATGATGCAGCAGATGCTGTGCTCAGGGCAGCGCAAAGCCTGGAAGAGGATGTGACGATCAAAAAATGGAACTCTGGCTGGTCTGAGTGGTTCCAAGTTTACATCAGTAAGCATCTTTATCGCAAACGCAGCGTCAATGGCATTATCGATATACAAAAATCTCCTCTCACGAGCAACACTTGGACTGAGAAATCTCGGAGGCTTCCACATCCAGTTTTGTGCGTGTGGCCTGGCCACCAGAAAGAAGTCAATTTACACGGTGCAGCACCCCCCGGATTCCGTTTCTTCTGATATGCTTCACACGCCCTTCTGCTTAACAAGGCTCCACAAGGTTCCGGACTGATCGTTTCAATGCTAGTGCATACTGATTGATTAAAAGGCAGTTCCAGCAGCCCTTACCTGCGAGCTAATGAGCTCACTTCCATCCTTTCAAAGCTGCTGATTCTGTCCACTGAAGCTTTGTCCACCAAAAGGCGTTTTAAGCTAGCAGCTAAGCATCTCAATCTTAATCTGGAAAGTCAAAGGAAGAAAAATAGATCTCGTTACAAGGGCTGAGAAGGCAAGGTAGATTCAGTGTCTCAGAATCCCAAAATGTTAAGCCACGTGTCTATGCAGCCACTTTGTTGTTGTTCAGTGAATGGCTATGTGAAGAGAATTTTCCCAGGAAGCTTCCACCTCACGCGCACGTCGCTCTCTACTTAGGTGTCTCCTCGAAGTATCTGTCCATATGAGCATCCGAAACCATTGTAGGGTGATAATAGGGGTTACCACCGAGGACAGCTGTAGGGTGAACATAGGGCCTTCCCCATCGCCATTCACCGTCTGTGACCCCGGCCAACCTCTATCAGACCCTCCTAGCCCATGCCCTTGTGTTAGTTGTCGATTGCGGTCAGTTCAGGCAGTGTACTCCCCGCTTGCACCGAGGACAGCAAGGTCACATGCAGGTTTACTGAAGGGCCTTGCTTGTACAATCGCTCGGAGGGGTGGAGTGCCAAGTCGTCAGTCACATCTGTATCGGAAACCCCGTCAAAAAGCTCACTGCTGTCACTAAGCTCCACACCTCCCGAGCTGAGCTCGCTCCATCTAAGTCCCCGGGGAAGGAGTACTTGGTAGCACTCTGAGGCGATGCTGAGCTTATCCTTACCCTGTTGTAGTTTTATACATATCCCAAAAGAGGTGCTCCCATACCTTTGCAGCATGCCAGGTGCCGTCACCCGATCGGTCAATCTTATTCCGACTTCCTGGAAGCAGAATGCGATTGTTGGGAGGAGCAGCCTGTCACTGTCCCCTGTAAATAGTGGCTCGATGGGAATAAGCAATGTGAAGAATGACTCCGTCCATTCCCGAGGCTCGGAGCAGCGCAGAGCCCCCTCGCCTGCTAGGTTAGAAAAGTTGATGAACGCCAAATACTGATGTCCTCAACACGCACATCCAGGTCCCTTTACCAGAGTTGGCCTGCCGGTAGGGCGCCATCACTGTGGCTGCAGTCACCTCCTCTTGCAGCCTGCGGAACTCCTCAACCAGCAATCCCCTTGTGGAGTTCAACCAGCTGCTCTCCCACTTCCAATCATAGGCTAGGGAGTCCCTTTCTTCGTAGAAGGGAGAGGCAAGGCTAGAATTCTCCACACACCTCGTCGAGGTTTTCCTTTTTCCCTTTTCCTTTTCCTTTCGTATAAGGGCTCATGCTACTGACAGTAGTACCGAGGAGCTTGAGCTGACAAGTTGAAAGCAAACAGGTCCACCAAGTACAGCTCCCGCCACGCACCTGCCCAGCCGGAGCGCGCTTCATTTGTCCACTAGTCCTTGATATCTTTATCTTCCGAGCGCAGGTGCCACCTGGCTTGCCTCGGGGCTCGTGGCCCATAGCCGCCACGATCGTCAATTGTGGTGAGTCGTGAACAGCGGGCACTGTGACGCACCATTGCTGCCAGCGCACCACGGCGTGTGGATTTATCAGTGCCTTCAGGTGGTGAATCATAAGAGTACTGACGTCGGACTCAGTCTCATAAGAAATTCTTCCTTCAGTAGTTTCATGGATGTCAAGGTTTCAGGTTTTGCCACCAGCGTTGCCAGCACCCTCCTCTGTTGGTGTTGCTGAAACATTATAGTACTCCATGATTCACAGTGTGCCCCACAGGAGTGTTCATGGCGCAATGTCCTGGAGGTTCTTTCACGAAGGGAGAACATAGTTCTTAGCCTTCCTCTGTTGGAATGCCAAGAATGAAATTCCAAAAACAAAAAAGTTCCATACATACCCTAGTGAGGATGTCGGTAGCTAAGGAAATAAGGCTTGATCAATCTTAGCCTACACAAAGCACAAAAACTCCAGTGATATCTCAAGTGTCATCTCAAGCGACATCTCAAGTGACATCTCAAGCGACATCTCGAGCGACATCCCAAGCGACATCTCAAGGGACATCTCAAGCGACATCTCATCTCAAGTCATCTCATCTCATCTCAAAGAGCATCTCAAGTCACATCTCATCTCAAGCGACATCTCTCAAGCGACATCTCAAGCGACATCTCATCTCAAGTCACATCTCATCTCAAGCGACATCTCAAGCGATATCTCAAGTGACATCTCAAGTGATATTTCAAGCGACATCTCAAGTGACATCTCAAGTGAATTCGCTTTGGAAGTTCAGAGCCCCCAAAAAGGGAATTGTTGCATCGATGTTCTGTTAACTGTGCAAATGCAGAGTGCTGAGGTGCTGCATGGGGAGGCAAAGTGCCTCAGAGTGCTGAGGTGCTGCATGGGGAGGCAAAGTGCCTCAGAGTGATAAGGTGCCGCATGGGAGGCAAAGTGCCTCCCAGAGTGATAAGGTGCTGCATGGAGGCAAAGTTGCCTCAAGCTGAGTGCTGCATGGAGAGGAGCAAAGTGCCTCCAGAGTGCTGAGGTGCTGGTGCTGCATGGAGAGGCAAAGTGCCTCAGAGCGCTGAGGTGCTGCATGGGGAGGCGAAGTTCCTCAGAGTGCTGAGGTGCTGCATGGGGAGGCGAAGTGCCTCAGAGTGCTGAGGTGCTGCATGGAGAGGCAAAGTGCCTCAGAGCGCTGAGGTG
>LGRX02009189.1:18556-31841 GCA_001247695.2 Cymbomonas tetramitiformis | reverse complement strand
GCGTGTTGATCTCGTAGTGGATGTTCTGGGGATGTGGCGCCCGGGCTGAGGGCGCTGTTGTGCTGGAGTTTGTGGGAGAGTTGATTTTTTTTTGATTTTTTTTTGGGACGTTGCGTTGGGGCAGCTGAAAGCGTGGGCGTTGGGGCTTTTGGGGAGGTTGTTAGGGGCTGTGGTGCTGATGTCGTGGCGGATGCGGAAGTGTTAGGGTGCGCGTCGCGGTGGTTGTGTCTTGGTGGTGGCGAGGCTGCGGGTTGGGTTAGAAGGACATGGAGCACGATGCTGCTTGTGGTTTGAGTCTACGTTGCAGAGTGGTGGCGGTGTCGGCGATGATGAGCCAAACGTTGCGTCTGCCAAGCGGGCCCTTCTGCTTGCAGAGTAAGATGCTCATACGTCGCGCAGCGGCTAGCTCCCACAGCCAGCTCCGCCTGGCCGCGTGCGCGTCGAACACGTAATGTAGGGGCACGTGGGCGCATGTCAGCTCTCTCCCCGCGGTCAGCAATGGCAGGGCGATGTCTAGCACTCTGAAGGCGGGGCTGGTGACCACGACGTTGTAGCTGTCCATGCGCCTGACGTTTTCGGGCTGTAGCGCGTCCACTGGGGTGCTGGTGGCCATGGCGGGGTTGATGTCTGAGGAGTGCGTGGGCACGCCGCGGGGATGCAGGGCTGCTTCGATGGCGCCAGTGCCGGCGTAGGGGTCCCACACCTTGTCCGCGGGATGCCAGGTGACGTGAGTTGCCAGCTGCTCGATTTCGGAGGGGGTGGTGACCACCAGTTGCGTTCCCCATTGTTTGGCGCTGGTGCGCTGGCATTCTGCGTCTGTCATCGGGTGGCGGTGTCTGACTGTGCTGGGGTTGGCAGCGGCGAAGTCCACGAGCTCTTGGGCTTGTTGGCGTATGTGCTGGGTGAGCTTGGTGATGTGGGCGGGGTCCCAATGCCCAGGTAGGAGGGTAGCCGTGGCGCGCAGCATGTTCTGTCTGTCGCTGAGGTCCCAGGTGCTGGGAAGGCTGTCGAAGGGCGTGGGCAGGACGGTTGAGCTGGGTGTGCTTTTTGGGATGGTTGCCAATGCGGTGCGTGTAGGGCTTGCTCTGCGGCTAGCTGGGGCTGGGCCACTGCCTGCTTCTGCGGGGCTGTCGCGTTGTCAGGCAGCAGATACTGCTGCAGTTCTGCCAGCGTGAAGGTTTCTGAGTCTCCGTCATCGTATTCGCACTTCAGTGCGTAGGGGCGTTCTGCGGCTCCTAGCCATCGTATGGTGCCCTCGTAAGGCTTTCCATCGATAACCTTCAATGCGCGCTTTCCGTCCAGCTGTTTGCCCCTGTTTTCGTAGGCGGTGAGGTACTGTGGGGAGAGGTCGTCGTCCGGCAGCAGGCCTAGGCAGCGGGGGCAGTACCAGAACTCTTCGCTGGGGACTCGAGTCAGCTTGGGCTGCAAGCACCCCAGGTGATAGCCTTGATTGCAGTCGTCGCAGAGAAGGATACTGGCGGGGCGATCAGCCTTTTTGCACACTTGACATCGCGCATCTTCGTTGTCGTCCAGGTTGTAGGTGATGGTGGGGTCGACATCGGGCAAATGGCAGATGGCTATCTGCGAGCAGTGTGCGTTGCACGTGCTGCCGCATCGGCCTTGTAGCACGGCGGTGCCGTCGTCAGGCAGCTCTTTGATTTGAAGTATAGGGTCGCGCGTGTGGAGCTGCAGGCCGTGACTTACACTGCGCTTCAGGAACACGAAGTCGCCCACGCGGAAGTTGAACTGCTTGGGCAGGTACTTTCCTGAGCGCACTTGCGCGTATCGCTCGGTCTGGCGGTGTTGGGCTATGGCGATGTTGCTGCCAGCCATGATGGTGGCCCTTTTGACGTACTCGGCGCGTTCGAGGTAGCTGGCCGCCATGGCGTCCACGTCCATGCAGGACTCCAGAGGTTGGTTGAGGCGCTCCTTGATGGCCGGGGGTAGCGTTGGGCGCTGGGCGTATACGAGTTCATATGGTGCGAGGCGTGTGGACTCCTGCGGCGTGGCGTTGTATCCCAGCATAATCCAAGGGAGGAACGAATCCCACCGGTCGATGGATCCGGCCTGTTTGCACGCCTTGGTGAGGGCGGCTTTGGTCATCTGGACGATGCGCTCGCTGAGGCCGTTGCTCTGGGGGTGGGATTGCGAAGTGGTGCGGTGGTCAATCAGATTATCCTTGAGCAGCTGGGCAAACTCCTTTTCCCACTCGCCGCCGTTGTCGGTCACCACTTCTGCCGGGCACCCGAACCTGGCTATGACGTGGAGGGCGAATGCCTGGGCGGTCTCCACTGGTTCTTTGGTGTGCAGTGGGATGAGGCAGACGTATTTGGTGAAGTGCTCCACGACCACCATGACGTATTGGTAGTTGTTCTTGGCTTTGCGGGGCATTTTGGCCAGATCGGTGGAAAATCGGTAGTACATGCCCTTGACTTCCAGGGGGTTTAGGTGAGGGGCGTGCTTGTCGAAGGTGGTGCGGTAACGGGCGCAAGCGTCGCACTTGCTGACGACGTCGGAGCATGTGTCGTACAGCTTGGGCCAGTAGAATGCGTCTCTTACCATGTCTGCGGTGCGGCGGCGCCCAAAGTGCCCACACCTTTCATGCATTTGCTTCACGATGCGGTGTCGCTGGTCCACTGGCGGCACTGGTCGCCTTGCCCCGTTGGGCAGGACGCGGATCAGGGATTCTCCTTCGAGCGCGTAGTGTTGCGCTCGCTTGCTGACAGCCGCGAGGATGTCGGGGTCGCCGGGGCGTTCGCCTTTCAGCCACCGCAGCATTGCCTCGTCGTTGTAGGGTTCTGTCGATTCGCGTGCCTCGACCGCAGCGCTGAGAGTTCGGGTTACCTTTTCGCTGGGGAGGCTGGGTCGAGGAGAGCAGGATCGGCGTTGAGAGTCGGTGTGGAGTGAAGGCATGGGGCCTCTGGCGGGTACGAACTGTATAGGGGTGCTGAGGGAGGTCGTTGGGTCGTGCGCTGTGGTGGCGTCATCGCTTGGGGCTGCGCCTAGCCCGGTTTTGTCGTGGGGTCGTTGACCGCAGCACTCTGGTGGGGACTGGTGTGCTGCTTGCACAAGCGAGGCTGTGGCGCCAGGCCCGTACAGCTGCCGCAGCTCGGATGCCTCCAACCGTGCTGCCCTCTTGATGGTGCTGAGCGCTGCTGCCCATTGGGTCACGACGGCTTCCGGGGGTTCCTCAGGTGGCCTCTCCCCCCCCTCGCAGTGAAGGGAGGAGGCCTTGGGCGTGGCGTGCTCGGCAATTGAGTGTCTTGACTCAACTTGCACCCGCGGGGCTTCCGCTCGGTTGAGCAGGTAGCATACGGCCAGAAGGCGGGATACGCATCGGACGTCGAAGGCTCTGCCCAGCATCTCACCTCGCTCGCGCGCTGAGACGCCGGGTGCTTGTGTGGCTCCGGTCTGGAATCCCATGGCGCGCTCCTTTTCTAGCAGGAAGAAGAGCACGCGCCATGCGGCGTCCCAGTCGATGTCCTGGCCGGTCAGCACCTGGAAGTGGTCTTCCCGGGGAAACGTTATGGGCTCGCACATGTATCCAGTCTGTGGGGGGTACGACTCGGTCTCCTCCATAATCAGCTGAGGCAACGTCTTGCTTTCGCTGTTGGGCGTCAGCACGAACCGACTGATGACGCGGGTGGCGGCCTCCGTGCTGTTGACGATTGCGGGCAAGGAGCCGAACAGCGTGCCCTTGAGTTTGTTGACCTCGGCGCGCGTGAGCTCATCGTCGCGGTTCGCGTTCTTTTCGAACACGAGGTTGCTGACGAAGGCACTGAGCTCATTGGCCAGATCGGTGAAATCGCCGTTGGACATGTTGGCCTTGGTGACGACTGGTAGTGATTTTGGTTTGGAGGACATGTTGATGGTTTGACGCCTGCACACGCAGACCTCACCCCTTAAGCAGGGGGCGCGTGGAACGGCAGTCCCACTGTCATGTGGTTGTTGGGGTTGGCTGCCGTCACCAATTAAGATCCTGAAATGTTCAGGAGTGGTTGCGTTCCACTGGACGTGGCACGCTGTTGCTGACCACTGCACGTGATCTGACCACTGCACGCGGTCAAAGCCTGAAATTTTCAGGAGTGGTGGCGCACCACTGGACGTGGTACGCGCTGCTGGCCACTGCACGCGGCTGGCATGGGAGGGGGAAGGCTGTTCTGACCACTGCACGCGATCTGACCACTGCACGCGGTCGAAGCCTGAAATCTTCAGGAGTGGTTGCGCCCCACTGGACGTGGTATGCGCTGCTGGCCACTGCACGAGGCCGGCATGGGAGGAGGAAGGCTGTTCTGACCACTGCACGCGATCTGACCACTGCACGCGGTCGCAGCCTGAAATCTTCAGGAGTGGTTGCGCCCCACTGGACGTGGTATGCGCTGCTGGCCACTGCACGAGGCCGGCATGGGAGGAGGAAGGCTGTTCTGACCACTGCACGCGATCTGACCACTGCACGCGGTCGCAGCCTGAAATCTTCAGGAGTGGTTGCGCTCCACTGGACGTGGCACGCGCTGCTGGCCACTGTACGCGGCTGGAAGAGCAGGGTGAGTTGTGAGGCAAGGCGCGAGCGGCTCTGCTGATGCTGCGCGTCCCTGCTGCCACAAGGGTGTCAAAAATCTTGAATTGCCCATGTCACGGGGTGAAGGGCGAAGTGCTCCGAAATGTGGGTCTGGCGGAGTCGTGGGGGACGTCGGCAGAGCGGGCACGAGTTATTGTGTGTCAACCATGTGGACAGGCAGCGCGAGTGGCGAATACGCCGTCCCTTCAGGCAGGGACACCGCAAGACGTGAGATGCGCAGCGCTGCCACACGGGGACAGGGGTCATGCATATGATGCAAGCGCTCAAGCAGGGCGCGGGGCTTCGCCGGCAGCGTGTGCGACGAAACAGTTCGTTGACGCGGCGCTGGTTGGTCATGCTACTCTGAAGCGGCGCGCGACGTGAATTCCCAGTGGGAACGTCAGGGCTGCCCCGTGCTAGTGACGGGGTGGGATTCAACGAAGAACTCAGAGAGGTATTTCAAAATCAACGGAGCGTGAAAGGTTCAGGAAACTCAGCAGAATCTCGGAAAAGGCCCTATTCTGGGAATTTCGAAAGTGCACGGGGCTGTATGTGCATCCCCAAAGGCTCTGACGGGCAACCTGACGAAAAGGTGCCCGGTCAGTGGGGAATCCTCAAGGGAAAGGCAAGAAGGGACGGCTCAGGCTCAAGAACTTCGCAGCGAAGGCCGAGTGGACTGGTGGGCTCGACTTCAAAAGGGAGGCCAAGGTCCAGCGGCCAGCAGAGACCAAATTCACAGCTCGCTCGGGCTGGTTGAAAAGGTTGAATTCAGCCCCCGAGCCGGGCCAACCAGCCCGAGTGGGAATGCCCAAAGCAGGCAGCAGCAGTCGGCTCTGAATTCACAGGGGTCGGCTCAGGCCACGTCAGCAAAAGCATACAGTTGGACTATGTCTGAGAATTCATGGTGTCCGGGCAGAGGTCGAGTGTGGTGAATCCACTCGGCAGTCATACAGCCAGCAAGCGCGTGAATGCACACTTGAAAACGGCAAAACAGGGTCCGGAAAGAGGAGCAGTCGTCTCTTTGGAGTCTGAAAAGTCGTCAGAGGTGTTGAGTTGGGACGTCGTCTAAAGTAGCCGAGCTTAGCCGAGCGTGCTGACTTTCCATACTTGCGCTGAATTCGGGTTGTTTAAAAAGGAAAGCTGCTGGCCGTCTCGGCGTCGCCGTGCACCTTCTCAACACTCTCAGGGTGGGAATTCACGGGAGTGCGAACTATCGCGCCTCACCTGAGAATTCCCTCAGGAACTTGGTAAAGAAAAGTGGTCGTAAACGACGAAGACGATGTCTTCGTGCGAACACGGAGAAGAAAGCAGCAGCGGCGTTAGTGAGTGAAGTTAAGGCTGAGCTGCGGCACGCACACATACCGCAAACGCACGCACGCACGCATGAATTCAGGGTACACTTTTGCGCGCCTGTTTATTGCTGTGAGGTGAATTCAGAGGTGTTCCGGGCTCCTCGGGTGCATAGCGGGTTCCTGCACGACTGTCCGTTCCTTGCGAGAAAACACGGAAAGCTTTCACCTAGCGCACGGTGCCTCGGGCTTACCTCGACTGCGTGGAGCTGCGGCCTTCAGTGCTGCGGATTCGCCTTCCGTTATGCGAGTGTGGATCTACGCCTAGGCGGTGTGGCTGCGCGAGCGAGGTTGCGAATTCGGGGTCGCTGAATTCAGGCTATGCGCTACGTGCGGAACGCGTATCAGACAAACTGTCCCTGACTGATTCAAACGGGCGCTGGGTGCGTGAGGATTTGCAACGTCGCTGTGAATTCAGCGAGGAGAAATATATTCGATACAAATTTACGCAAGGCCAAGATGATTTTGAAAGGTTCAGAGTTATCTGCAGAATGTTTGAAAAGCGTCTCTATTTCTCTTAAGAAGCTAATTTCCTACAGCAGCAGTGAGGCATTTGGCGACCTTTCGGTTCGCGATGTTTCGCCTCCTCCAATCAGTGGTCTGTTCCTGCATTTGAACTGTCGCCAAATGCTACATCCCGTTGGTGGCTCTTGAGGTACCACATTTTGAAGCTAGCTGTTGTTGTGACGCGATGTCATCTGTGGTGCGTCGATGGTGAGTTGCTGTGCACTTCCTTGCTTGGAGCGCTACGCAGCGCTTCGCGTCGTTCTCGTTGGCGTTGCTGGCGCCGGCTGTGAGCCGGCGCGGCGACCCGGAGATTTCGTCTACGTGGAGCGGCTGAGATGCTGTGGTGCCTGTGACATTCTTCGATCTTCACAAGGCCGTGGATGAGCTCAGCCCGGTCCGGTGGATCTCATGTGACACCCGGGTGGGAACCGTTCTGCTTGAGAGCGTTCTGAGAGAAAAGCATTTTGCTGAACAGGAGCTGGGTCCGAATGAACACAGCTCGGCTTTGGAGTTGCTGTCGTACGTGATGACGTGGCTGTCGTGCTGCTGAATGACTGATTGCGATATTTTGGGGAACGCGGTGGCTGAAGCGCCGTGTGTGGCGTCTGTGGTTGCTGTGCCGGGGTGCTGCTGTCGTGACGAGTCGTATCGTAGTGCATTGGCGTATTTTGAGGTGTAATTAAATGCGTGACAAGCGTCGTTGGGCGGATAACTGATTGTGAGGAGGGGGCTGTCTGAGGGGCACCGTACTGATCGCGTGTTTCACGGGGGATCGACTCGCGACAGAGGGTGGGCCTGTGAGATCTGCCCCTGTGGGGGCAGCGGTCAGAAGGGCTTGCCTTCAGACGTGTGTGCCGGCATCTGCGTTCCTGGTGGCTCGCCGAAGCTGTTGCGTTTATAATTGGAGTTCCTGGTATAACCGTTACAATGGGTATAACCGTTATAGTGGGTATAACTCGCTGGGCACGGGGGGTAGGCAGACTGGGGAAAAATGGTGCTGCATGGTGAGGGAAAATGGAAATAACTGAGTGTGAACGTAGGTATGATCTGTCTGAAAGGGGTGGTGGGGGTGTAGCGGGGCTGAGACAAGGGGGGGAAGACCCTGTTGCTGGAGGTATCTGAGTACGAAAGCGGGGCGAAGGCGTGACCGGGTGTGAAATACTGGGTATAACGGGTATAATGGATATACCGGGTATAATGGGTATAACGGGTATAACCGTTATGACGAGTATAACTAGTTGGGCGGGGTGGGGTTAGTCGACTGGGGGAAAATAGTGTTGCAGGGTGGGGAAAATGGAAATAACTGAGTGTGAACGTGGGTATGATCTGTCTGAAGGGTTGGCAGGGATGTGGCGAAGCTGAGACAGCGGGGGGGGAAGACCCTGTCGGGGGCTGCGAAGGGGTCCCCCCCCGACCCCAGGGTTGGGCGTGTCCATAGTTGTGACACCTCCTGCAAGCACTGCGGGTGTAGAGCGGATCTTTAGTGCTTGTGGCCAGTTGCACTCTGACCTGAAAAAAAACACCACATAATGTACCCTGCAACATTGTATGATGGCCGCCATCAATACCAGATAGAGTATCTTTAGTGCCTGTGGCAAGTTGCACTCTAACTTGAAAAAAAACACAGAGTGTACCCTGCAGCATTGAGCATTGTATGATGGCTGCCATCAATAGCAATTAGAGTATATGATATTGATATAGTGCCACTTGTCTGATTGTTAATACCTTAGTATACAACCTGATATAATGCCCACCTGCAAATATGGCCGGATATCGATATTGATATCGATACTTGGCCACTTACATGGTACAGGGTACAATATCGAGATATCGATATTGTTATCTATCGATATGTATTGTAGAGTTATTCATATCTGTTGATAACCCGCGTAGAGTTACTCATATCGGTCGATAACGTTTTGTCACGTATCGTATCGATCGATAACTTTTTGTTACTTATCATATCAGTCGATAAGGAATTCTGGGTTATCGAAACTCATCGATAAGTCTTTTTAACCTCGATACCACTCCTTGGCAGGAGCCTACGATTCCGATGGAACTGGTGGTGCTGGTTTTTATGATGAAGAATCTTTCTATGGGGAAGATGTTGGTTTCGATTCTGGTGATGACTACTATTAGTTTTCTATACAGACAGGCGGTGCTCACGTTATCATTCTCCACCACTTGCTGTAGTTTTGGGCAGAAGAATGTTGCTGTAATTCTCACCACTAGCGGGCAGCTTTATCAATTAAGACGAACATTTTTTATGGCAGGAGACCTTTACAGTTCGCAGAAGAATTAAAGCTAAACCGACAGGCAGAATTTCTTTTAGCATCCTCCATCACATGCAGACAGGCGAGATTTATCAAAGCACCCACCACTAGCTGGCAGAGCATTAATTTTAGTAGACCGGAATTGGTCCTAGCAATTTCCCAGGCTTAGCAAGTATTTGTTATGCTAGCCTGACTTTCATCATGCCACCGGTGACTTTGCTAGCTGACTAGAGTTGACATCTCTTTACATTCTCTATAAACTCTAGTAGCTAGGGTGGTGAGTGTCACTAGCTGGCCCACCTCAGATGAGGTGGTGTGCTGGAATTGACACTACGACTAGTTCGTACAGTCTAGTGTCATTCCTGTATGTCATCTTCGGTGGTCAACCTGTGTCACTCATCTCGGGTATATATCGTTTGTATATCCGAGTTTAGTGATCCGTTGTCTTTCACCGTCGGCAGCGGGTCCCCATTGCCTGAGCTACTGTTTCCAGCATCACCTTTTGTCTATTCTGATTATCCGACTCACCGAATATACAGTCCAGCTGATATATTCAGCAACCATTAAAATGACAAGCAACTGTAGAGCCTAGTTTTCGTCAAGCGACCACAATAATACGACATCAATATTATTCAAAATCGAGGCCATTCCCACCTTACCGTGGCCGTTGTAACCAGGGCCATTCACAGGTAGTCGACTACCTGCGAAAAGTACCTGCGCGCAGGTAGTAGGTACTACCTGTACCTGTACCTGTCGCTGATAGGCTAGTACCTGTACCTGTACCTGTGCCCGATTTCGGTCATCCAAAGTACCTGTACCTGTACCTGCGGGCCCGGATTTCGACAGGTAATACCTGTCATCCGCAGGTACTCTCTACCAATTGCATCCAATAGGGGCTACTCTCTACCAATTGCGCAATTGGTAGCGGAGCAACCCGAATTCTCTTGTTCTCTTGCGTGAACGCGTGATACAGTACTGTAGCGCGTTTGGCCATTTGCAAGATTGCAACCATGCCGGACAGTGACCCCTGTGAGGAGCCTTCATCATCCGATACCTTCAATTCTAATGCCGGTTCCAGCGCCAACCCTCCGCCTGCGACTCCTCAGACAGAAGTTTTGGAACCAGAACCAGCTCCAGCAGCGGCAACAGAAGAAGCGGAGCAGCCTCCCCCGAAGTTTCCTGAGATCGGGCATAAGTTCGCTGCCCGAGACAAAGACTCCGTAGAGCATGTAGTCGAGATATGTCTTGCCAAAGGCAAACACGGGAAACCATATCAGGGCGACCATTGAACACGGGAAACCATATCAGGGCGACCATTGGCGTGATGCAGCCACATCACGAGGTCCACCAGGACATACAAGGTGGGTCCACCAGCTTCGTCGCGAGCACAATTGAGGCTCTCATGTCACGTTGGCCGAATCTGGTCAGTGCTTCCGGCTACAAGTACCTGCAAAAGTACCTGTGATACCTGCGGTATTACCTGTACCTGTACCTGCACCTGCGGCGAAGTACCTGTACCTGTACCTGCGTCCATTTCCCCAAAATTGGATATACATGTACCTGTACCTGTGCCCAATTCCACAGACCCCCTAGTACCTGCAGGTAGCAGGTACTACCTGTGAATGGCCCTGGTTGTAACATTCGTCTCCGTTCCTCTCCGGCGGCTTCTAAAATATAACGAAACCTCGAATATAAATCGAACCTCGATCGCTTCGGCCGCGGCCGCGGCTCCGCAGAGACTCCCGCGCCGCGCCGGTTCCAGAGTCGAGAGTGACACGTCGCGGATGCGGGTGTTTCCTGTTTCGTGTTTGTGTTTCGCGGGTGGTCGGATGGTGCGGTGTCTCACGTCAGGCGAGGGTATAGGGTAATGAGAAAGAAGTAAACTGAAGAATTCAAACGAAGCGGCATCAGATGAAATATGAAACTGCCATGGTAAAGCTGCTGTAGATGATGTGCAACTTTCGAAATAAAAAATGATATTCAATCTGCATATGCTGCTTTTTCTACGAGGTACACATATTTTTCTTCATTGTAGGTATTTGACGACTATATCATAACCTCGCCTTTAGCATGATATGCGTCTTTTAAGGGCTGTGGAGCGCTGATGGTTTATGTACCTCAACATTCGATTGGCAGGCGAATTAATGCATTAAACACCCGGGAACTAGAAAAATATCTCTTACAGCGTTGCGCCATATATGTGATATGAATACACACGCACGTGCACAATGAGTGGAATCGTCCATTTGAGTAGACTTGCGAACTTCAAACTGTAAGGGTTTGTGGCCAATGATTCGTAAATCTCTACACCATTCGGACCTTCGCACGAACTTAGGTATATTGCGTATGACATAGATTGATCAGGTGGATTGCATTGTGATTCTAGCATGCTCATCATAAAATATCGCCATTCGGACGAACAATGGAGTTCCCAAGAAGTTCCGGTGGTTCCCGCAAAACTGACTGTATCGAGATCCACTGGTGAGGGCCATCGCCATTTGTTGCCGCATACGACTGCAGACAAAAAACAAGTACGGACCCGGACGCAGCCCTTCTCTTTTACAGTAGATCTGCTTTCCTGTATCTGCTATCGTAAACTGTGCTTAACAAACCGAGCGACAGCAATTTTGTGGTCTTAGAGAAAGTTTATCTCGCAGACCCTCGAGCAAGCAAGGCCAGAGGAGATACGACAAAGATCTCCCTGTAGTTCTGCAAGGGTTACCGCATCCTTCTCTTCACCCCGTGAAACCTCTACAAGGTGCAGTACTTTCGCTGTCTGACTATTGTTTCCCATTTTCTTCCCAATGCCATTGTTTGTTTGCGAAGCTTTCTGTTCATATGTATATTTATATACTTTGTATGTTTACATTATTGCATGCATATAAACACCAATATGCTGCACTATGTGTGTCTCTGTGTAGATATGTGTATGCGTACACACATATATGCATATCAGATATCGAGATATCGAACCTGTATGTAAGTATGTATGTTTAAAAGTGTGTGTAGATATTTTGATAGCACCCTTCACTTAGTGACTCTGGGTTCTCCTTGCGCTGCGTTTGTGAACCTTGTCGTTAACTCTTTGAATACGTGTGCACAGAAACGAACGGGACTGTGAGCTCAAGGAGGATCACGCCGCAGAATATCGCAGTTCGTCTCCAGATATCAACTCTCACTGTGCTGAACAGGAACGTGTAGGAACAACACGAACATCTCACGTTAGTCCTCGTACATCTTCGACTCCGCTTCCTGAGCGCTCTATTGTATTGGCTACTCCCGTTAGGAGGCGAAACGATATAAGCAGAGAAGATCCGGTTGCGTTATCAAGATGCAAAACAGATTTTGGCGGAACGGTTCGTACGAAGCACGATGTCGTCGTGTACGAACCGAGGAAACGAATTCATCCACCGAAGGGTTCACTTGACATCGGTCGTAACGCTATTCGAAACACAGAAGACACGGGAAGCGAAGCTGCATCGCGCGTGCGCGACAATTTGGCTACCCAAGAGGCCTCAAGGAGATTGCCACTAGAAATCAAACCAGCGCTCGCCAAGGCGTCCTCTTGTTTAACATCCAGTCGAAGCCCTGTTATGGTGCCCGAGTCCCTACAACAGCGGATTCTGAACGAAGGGGAGCCCCTCGCTCAGGCCCTAGTACCGGACACACAGGTGCCTCTCAAAGCCCTGACGTGCTTGAAATTTGCCTCAATCTGTTCAGTATTAACAGTTCTTGTGAACACTTGACCCGGAATTGTCTCATCTTCAGTGAAGCCTTGCTGCATCTAGTCACTTTTACTTGACTATGCCTGTTGAGAATGTCAAACTGACTTCACGTGTTGTCCCTAAACAGCACATATCCACCCAAGGTGGAGGACAAGGCACTTCGACCTCTCCAAACCGTTGTTTTCCGCCACAAGGACTGGACTTGCCGACGTCACCAGTTCCTCTATGTCCTCGCTTTATGTTACCCGGGAAATACCAGCCTGCAGCAAAAAGTCCGAGCACTTCCAATTTCAGTACAGCTCAGCAAATAGAAAAGACACTCTCAGGGACAAATTTACAGATGGGGCCGAAACCGATACGAGTTTTCCAAAGGAATATCGAACTAAAACCTCTGCGCAATGCACAGGAAATAGAAAGCACTCCGGCGAAGGCCTCACATCCTTGTGCTGGTGATGTGATCCATTCATCTGCAGGGGTAAGGAATACAGAACGGGCAAGAAGTTGGGGAAGAACGGTACAGGCCGAAGAAATGGAAGGGATTCAGACAGCCGGAGGCAGGGCGCTGCACGTGTCGGAGGAGAGCTTGATGAGGTCGAAAGCACTGCTGGCATCGAGAGAGGAGGACGAGGATGACGACATGGTGGGTGTGGGGGGCGGCGCGCATCGGGCTGAGCACACGGCACCGGCATTGCCTAATGCGGGAGCAGGCACATTCCAGACAGCAGGGGGCAGGGCGCTGCACGTGTCGGAGGAGAGCTTGATGAGGTCGAAAGCACTGCTGGCATCGAGAGAGGAGGACGAGGAGGAGGGCATGATGGGTGTGGGGGGCGGCGCGCATCGGGCTGAGCACACGGCACCGGCGTTGCCCAAGGC
>LGRX02009189.1:0-17316 GCA_001247695.2 Cymbomonas tetramitiformis | reverse complement strand
AATGGTGGCAGTTGGGGGTGTCGGGAGTGGTCAGGGGATGACAGGTGGACTGCGCAATGCCGGGGGTAAAGCACTGCCAATGTCGGAGGGGAGCTCGAGGAGGTCGAGGGCGGAACTGGCACCTACGGAACACCAGGATCTCAGCTCCTCAATGCCGCACGCCAGCCTGCAGTCAAGCACTGTGGAGCGCAAGCAAGGCCTTCCGCCTGCGGGTGACCTCCACGACGCTGCCCTCCCTCGATCCTTCCAGCTTCCGATCTTCGCTCGCCGTGCTCCCACAGGTACTACATCCCCGCCATGGTGCACCACCCAACTCCAGTGATGTGTTGTACTGAAGTCAACCCTGAGGTGAGCGTGAATGCGTGATGGGTGTTGGGGTCATCGGAGTTAACCCTGGAGGTGAGCGGAATGCGTGGATGGTGTTGGGTCACTTGAGCTAATCCCTGAGGTGAGCGTGTGGAATGCGATGTGTTGGGGTCACGGAGTTGGGACCCTGAGGTGAGCGTGGAATGCGTGATGGGTGTTGGGGTCACGGAGTTGGGACCCGCTTATGACAATTTTGCCAACATGTGTGCCTACCCCACCTCAGCGGTGCTGGCCCCGCCTGTTTGGAGTTCGTGGCAGGCCCGAAGGCTGTGTCGGAGCGTCCACAAGTGATCGAACCCGTTCCCAAGAGGTTGGCACCCCCGCTGCCCAGACCCGGACGCTGCATTTTGAATTGCCACGCCTGCGTGAACATTGCCGCCGCGCTTCCATATGCGAACGCAGCTGCTGCACTTCCACGTCAGCGCTGCTGCTACATAGCAGGCATATCAGAGGTCAAGATTACAGGTCTGTGCGGTGTTCCGGGGGGTGCACACGGCGCAGGGGTCGAATGCTGGAACCCAGGCCACAGCCCGGGAAGCCAGCTAGGGGTCGGGGCCGCATGACCAAGCCCTTCAAGCCAGTGTTCCCCACGCATACGCCAGTTGTTCTGGCTCTGGGCCCTGCCTTGCCCAATAGCATTACCCTGCCAGGTGCTTCTTCTACCTTCGAGGGCCTTCCCCTCGTAGAGGCCTGTGTGTATGTGCAGCTCACGCGCAATGTGTGACTGAAGCCCTTCCACTGACTACCCGACGAGGCAACACCGCTGATCAAGCATATGTCTATGTAATATTGGCCAATCGTTAGGCAAGTAAATGTGGCGGGCTGGGGTGTGCGCGCTGGTAAAGCCAAATCCCCATGCAAGCTTCACGACATGCACGATTCCAAGCCGCGGCAAGCACTCAAGGCGTTCTTCGGCGCTGCGCCAAGTTTGCGAGGGGCTGCTGTATTTCTTCCCCCGGAGGTAAGCCATGGTGATCTGTACACCCGTTCCGGCGGCTCCTGTATGACGGCGCGTACACTTGCATTCGACTCAAAAGCCCCCCGCGCGCCCACCATCGATGTCTCACCTTCTTCTACCTTCCTTCTTCTTCCACCACCTTCTATGTCTCACAAGACACATCCGAGCCGTTCCCGGCCGAGACGCCGTTTTCTATATGGTGTCCACGGCCCTGCTCCCAGGGAGAGGCTGCATCCGCTTTCCCCCACGCCCGAGGGGGCGTGTGTGAAGCCAAAGAGGTGCGGATTGTGCCCGCTCTCGCGCGGCGGGCAAGATTTGCGCTGCGGGCTTCGAGGATGCCCGGGGGGCTGGCGGCTGAGTGCAGGTGAGGGACATGACGAGCGACTCGGCGCTCCAATACAGAGCTGCGGGCCCGCGGCAGGCTCAGGCCGGGCTCACTGCTGGGCAGCCGTGCGGGGCCGAGGAGTTCCGCCGGCTCCTCATCGCCAGCGGTGCCAGTCCGAGCCTGGCCCCCTCCCAGTGGGTTGAGAACCACTTCAGGTGCTCGCCTCATGACACACTCACACTTTGGCACCTCGCCGGCCCGGTATTTGCCCGAGTGGCAGGAGCTCCATCGCCTGAAGGGGATGCGCCACTCGCCACTCGCCGTGCGCGCGCGTATGACCTCATCACAGCCGCCCGCTGATAGCCCCATGCCCCGAAGCCCTGCTCCCCGTGGTGCTCCAGGTGGGGGCTTGGTGTGCGGCTTGGCGTCAGCAGTGCGGTGGGGCCCGGGGCATCGGCAGATGGATTGTATGGAAGCTCGCGTGCTACGAGCGGGGCTACCCAGATATCTGCGCGGGCCGCTGGCTCACCTTTCCCAATATTTTAAAGCAGCTCAAGTACAGGTTGTCGCCTCTGTCCTCTCCCCCTCCTCGATGGGCGTGCCTCCAAGCAAGACCCGCGCCGTGCCGCAGTCTGGCGGATCAACGCACTCGCGCGCGGGGCATGCTGTATTTCCGACATGTGGAGCGCACGGGCGGCGTCCGCGTCAGGTGTGAGGGATGCTGCATTGAGTGCGTGCATGCGGGAGTGTCCTCGCAGGGCAGAGTGCACGTTGATCTGCAGCACGGCGCTGCCAGGCCCAGAACCGTACCATGTCACTGCCCACGTGGCAGTTAGTGCACTTCTTGCGCCTGCGGCCAGTTCAGCTTCTCGATGGAGGAGGGCCCCACATTTCGCCCCTGCCGGTGCAGCCCGCGGCGAGAAAGTTTCCATTTAGACACTGAGGCAGGAGGTGAGGGGTGGGCGGGCGCGTGCCAGATACGAGCGCGAGGTGAACAAAGCACAATTCCCGGTGCGGGTCGCAGCGCTGCCCGTGTCCTCTTGAATGTGGTGGGTACATGCAGAATATGCTCGCAATAGATCGGTTCCACGTCAGCTGGAAGCCTCAGCAGCAACTGGTAGCAGCGAGCCAACTTTACGGCTACGCGGGTGACTGACGTGTGGCAGAGGTTCGGCCGGTCGCGACAGGCACTGAAGCGGATATTTGAGCGCGACTCTGCAGCTGGGCGTGCGATGGTGCTATGTGTCAGCGCGGTGCGGAGAGCCTCTGACACATCCGGGCAAGAAGTGCCTCAAGCCGCTGCATCTGCAGCAGTCCCCGCTGTTTACCTGGAGGTGACGGATGGATGGTACTGGGTATGTGACCGTCTCGCCGACTCCGTTTGCCCTGCGCCTATCCAGTGCACGCTGGAAGCAGCAGCCGGCGCCCGATGCAAGCCGCCATCGCCCTGCCTTCACGACGGAGCCCGCGCCAGGTGCAGGAATCCTGGCCTTCCAGGAGTCCAGGCAGCCATCACCGCATCTGGACCATTGGATCATCTGCTCTGCCATATCGCCTCCTCCGCTGGATTTCGATGCCCTTTGGCATGCTATGCGGGATGTGGCAGTCTGCACTGTATCGGGACCCCCAACCACAAGGCTTCATGACTGGAGCGTCTGAGAGGGATCGGATCGAGACCTAATGCGGCGGCGATCCTGTGCGCCTGCGAAGTCACTAAAGCCCACGAGTGCTTCGCAGGCAAAGGTGGCTCTGGACGCCCCCCTCACGCGCCTCGTCAGCAGAGGCAAGATCCACGTCGGTGCGGCGGCCGCACACGTCCATTCCGAGCAACCCTGCATCCCCGAGAAAAGTCCATCGCTACCAAGCATCATCCCACAGCTGGCGGGTCTGATGCTGCATTGTGCGCGTGCAGATCTGAACCTCGAGCGCGATGCTGCATTGCGCGCGTGCAGATCTGAACCTCGAGCGCAATGCTGCATTGTGCGCGTGCAGATCTGAACCTCGAGCGCGATGCTGTATTGTGCGCGTGCAGATCTGAACCTCGAGCGCGATGCTGCATTGTGCGCGTGCAGATCTGAACCTCGAGCGCGGTGCTGCATTGCGCGCGTGCAGATCTGAACCTCGAGCGCGATGCTGCATTGTGCGCGTGCAGATCTGAACCTCGAGCGCGATGCTGCATTGTGCGCGTGCAGAACTGAACCTCGAGCGCGATGCTGCATTGTGCGCATGTAGATCTGAACCTCGAGCGCGATGCTGCATTGTGCGCTTGCAGATCTGAACCTCGAGCGCGATGCTGCATTGTGCGCATGTAGATCTGAACCTCAGCGATGCTGCATTGCGCTTGCAGATCGGAGCCTCCGGCGCGATGCTGCATTGTGCGCGTGCAGATCTGAACCTCCGGCGCGATGCTGCATTGTGCGCGTGCAGATCCTGAACAGCGGGCGCGTGCTGCATTGTGCGCGTGCAGATCCTGACCTCCGGCGATGCTGCATTGTGCGCGCGTAGATCTGAACCTCGAGCGCGATGCTGCATTGCGCGCGTGCAGATCTGACCCTCGAGCGCGATGCTGCATTGTGCGCGTGCAGAACTGAACCTCGAGCGCGATGCTGCATTGCGCGCGTGTAGATCTGAACCTCGAGCGCGATGCTGCATTTTGCGCGTGCAGATCTGAACCTCGAGCGCGATGCTGCATTGTGCGCGTGCAGATCTGAACCTCGAGCGCGATGCTGCATTGCGCGCGTGCAGATCTGAACCTCGAGCGCGATGCTGCATTGTGCGCGTGCAGATCTGAACCTCGAGCGCGATGCTGCATTGTGCGCGTGCAGATCTGAACCTCGAGCGCGATGCTGCATTGTGCGCATGAGATCTGACCCTCGAGCGCGATGCTGCATTGTGCGCGTGCAGATCTGAACCTCGAGCGCGATGCTGCATTGTGCGCGTGCAGATCTGAACCTTGAGCGCGATGCTGCATTGTGCGCGTGCAGATCTGAACCTCGAGCGCGATGCTGCATTGTGCGCGTGCAGATCTGAACCTTGAGCGCGATGCTGCATTGCGCGCGTGCAGATCTGACCCTCGAGCGCGATGCTGCATTGTGCGCGTGCAGAACTGAACCTCGAGCGCGATGCTGCATTGTGCGCGCCGGGGAGAAAATTGGCTCATAGCGGGCTGCACAGGTGGGACTGCGGGTGCAGACGCAGGGGAGATATCTGGCCTCATAGCGGGCTGCACAGGTGGGACTGCGGGTGCAGACGCAGGGGAGATATCTGGCCTCATAGTGGGTTGGGGCGGAGGAGGTTTGCTGGTTTTCGCGCAGGGGGGTGAACTTGCCACACAGTGGGTTGGGGCGGAGGGGGGTTGCTGGTGTGCACGAAGGGGGTAACGTGCGGGGTGCTGTGAGCGAGCAGGTCAGAAGCTGCGTGTGTGCGGGGCACGCTTGACCGGCTCTGACGTGGCGGCGCCTCCGCTGACCGGCTGTCACAGCACCTGGATTCAGCTGAACACCAACGGGACTCAACCAGCTCCGTGGCATGCCAGGTCAGCGCTATCCCCCGCGCACTGCGGTGCCAGTTGAACACAACGAGTAAGCTGTGCTGGTCCGCGCGGCCTCTCAGGGTGCAGGGCTCTCTGGAGGAGCCCTCGAAAGATGTTACCAGATTGAGGGCCGGGACCGGGGGATGACTAAGGTCGATGACATAGTGCGAGGACCGGGCTTGGGGCGCAGATTGGGCTTCACCCGCGAGCCGTCAATGACCGTGCCGCTGAGCACAGTGCATGTCGAAGGGGGGAGCATACCAGCCACCATGGTGGTGGTGTCGCGGATATACCCGGAGTTGTACATGGAGCGGGGTGACGACGGCCGAGGGTCCGTGATGCGAACCCCTGCTGAGGAGGCGCGGTACACCCCCCCGCCCTCCGCTGCCAGCCTTCCCGACCGGCTTCCTCCAGCTATCCCCCCTTCATTCTGCAGTCATGTGGTCGCCGAGTGAGAGTGTAAAAGTGCCACGTGTGCTCCCCCACGTGTGCTCTCGAGCCTCCCAACTCCTATACACGCTGGGTGCAAACCAATGCTGGCCGGTGTAGGCAATGGTTCTTGCGCCACGTGCGCGCAAGGCCGGGCGCTGTCATCAGCAGTCTATACACGGTTTCAGTGTGACTAATGCAAGCGGCTAGAAGGGCGGCCGAGCCGCAGTCAAAATGACAGGCGGGCGGTCGAGCAGTCATTGGTCCGGTGCGGATGGGGATGACGGAATTGCGGAATCAGTGCTCCGGGTTCCGTTCCATCCCTGCAACTCCCATCCTTGACCATCCCGCACGAGTCCAGGCAGGCACGGGTGTGGTGTGTCTGTGTGTGGCGCCCCCGGCAGAGCGGAGAAGGAGTATGCGGAAAGGCAGCGTAAAGTACGGGACCGCGTGATGGAGAAGCTTCTGCAGTCCCGAGACGGTGCGAAGCTGCCGCCTTCCCCATCCTGGCATCCGGCCACGAAGGGGAAAAAACGGCACAGGTCCGCGACGAGGACCGCGTGGCGGGCGTCCATGGAAAGTGCTGTTCACGCTGACCACGTGTGCATGCTCATGCCTGAAGGAGACACGTTGCAACGCCCGCGCTACGTCACTCGCTGATGAGGTCCAAGTGGCGGCACCCAATAACGAGGCGGCCCGCTGGGTGGCGCTCTTCTTCAAGGAGTCTGCGGCGTTGCCCGCTTCGCGTCGGAGGGTACAGGCGTCATCTTACGGGTGGCAGTTTCGACCACATTCGGCATTTATCCCAATGGGGGGGGCGGGTGTTCTTCGGAGGGCGATGCGACTGATGGAGGGTAGGCGCGCATGCAGCGGACGACGGATGGGGGCAGCGGCAAAATGACGCAGCGAGAGATTTGGAGGTGCGACGCGCGGCCAGCTTTGGCTCACTCGTGCGAATGCGGTTGGGAGCACGGGCTGCTGGGAGCGGGCACTAGTCGCTAGAATGCCCCATTTGTCTACATATGCAGTGCCGGCCGAAACGGAGAGGGAAGAGAGGCACGGTGGCTTGAGGGCCGTACTTCGGTGTGATGCAGGAGCAGCTGCAGGCCGCGCTGAAGGAGGAGCAGCTGCAGGGCCGGCAAGTGACTCCGGTGATGAGGGTGCGCGTGGCTGGGGCGGAGAAAAAAGAAAAAGAGAAAACGCTACACGCCCTTCTCACTATCTGGTACGGTCCAGGCCTCCGGTCTTTGCCCTTGGGGTATGTGCAGCACGAGGGGGGTGGGCTCGTTTGCCACGTGGCGATTGTCTGCGTCGAGCAGGATGCTATGTGACCGCGCGCCAGCACTGAGCGGCTGTCCATGACGAGAGGGACGCGATGCAGAGCTCGGTGATTGAAGTGCATTCCGCCTTCCCACCTACTTTCCGACTTTGCAGTATGCCTCACTGGCTTGAGTTGAATCCACCTGAACCTCGGAACCGCATTGGCCAGAGGCCTGGAGTGAGTCATGCACAACATCAATATGCACTAATGCCATACAAATGTTGCGCAAGCACACCGGTGTGTGTGGGTGCCTGTGCTATGTACACATTGGGGGGGGGAGGGGGGGTTCCCCACACGGAGATATCCTACCTATGCTGCGCAAGCACACCGGTGCGTGTGGGCGCTTGTGTTATGTACACAAGGGGGGGGCGGGGTGGAGTATCCGACAAGTAGATATCATATCTATTGTGCGCAGGCACACTTGGAGGTGAGGGAAGTTACCAGAGGCTTGTGCCACGGCCGAGCCACCCGGGTGTCCTTCGGGAAGAAGGGCCTGTAGAACACCAGGGGACCGAAGGCGCGCCAGTCCAAAACCCCACGGGGTGGGGCCCATGCCGAAGAAATCGGTGAGGAGCACTGAGTCCTCCACGGAGTCCTCCTTGTTGACGATCTTGAAGAGCCCGGCCTCAATAGCTCGCGCGTGCTTCCGGGGACCAATGGCGCTCTGGCGCTTTTGGCCAGCGCTTCTGGCCAAAACCCTAAAAAAACCCCCAAAAATACGGAACGGGCCGTCGCCACCGACGAGCTCGGCCACCCGCCCACGCTGGAGCCACTCGTAGGAGCTGAGGATGGTCACGGCGACCACGAGAAGTATCGCCTCCTCGACTTGCTCGGCCTCCAAGAGGCTCAGTACCTATAGACGCAAAACTACCTCCAAGCCATTGCCAGCCCTGTTGAAGTCCACGGAACAGCAGAATGAGCCACCTATATACCCTATAATGTAAGATAACCCTATATTAGCCATCTGCGCAGCATAGGTAGGATATCTCCGTGTGGGGTACTCCCCCCGCCCCCAATGTGTACATAGCACAGGCACCCACACACACCGGTGTCGCGAGGGTAAGCACACACCGGTGTGCTTGCGCAGCATATGTATGACATCAGTGCATATTGATGTTGTGCATGACTCACTCCACTAGGCGATGCACTTGAGGCGAGGCAGAGAGCGCGATGCAACTTCTTCCATCAGGCCTTGTCTTATTAAATGATAGCGTCGTCGGTCTCCAGATCCTCACCACGCCTTGTGGGTGCCAGTGTGGTCATCTCCTGTCATAGTCTGAGAGGATTCTCGAGACCTCGAGGTTTCTTCTTTCGACTTCGCGTTTCGATTTGCGCTTCGAATGATTCCGCCAATCGACTGCGCTTGTGGAGGGGTCACCCGCGACTGCATTCCCTTCGTTTGGCTGTTTGTGTACGAAGCGCATCGTCAATCGTGCACGCCTGCAGCCGATCTAGTCTACAATGCAGTTATCAAGTCAGTCAGTATGCAGGGCTGTGATTGGTGTATTGACTATTTAACTAAGTAATTAATCGGTCGAGGTCCATGCTTATAAAGAGCAGAGGCCCAGCGTGTGTCAAATTTTTGAATGTCAAATTTCGTTTGATATTTGAAATCATTTTTGAATTTAGTTTTATAAATGTTTGAAATATGTTCATACTGCGTTGCAGCTTATCGATATCACTGCCCACGTGGAAGCGGGCAGTGCAAGCAGTCACGGTGCACCAGCAGGCTCCCTGTAGCATGTGACGTGCCCGATGCCCAGAGCCCCGGAATCGGTCAGCCCTGCTGGACCCCCCTCTCCAGGCAAAGAAGGGCATGGGGCATCAGCCCTCGCGCCGGCATTCGACGCTCGGTGTTACAAAGCGCCCTAGCGGGCCTTGTTATGGGCACGAGGCCTCGGGCGCTGCCAGCCAGGCGCCGGGTGAAGACGGGGAGCTCTCTGGGGGCGTGGTTCGCAGGCGGCCCCCGGGGGAGCTCGCCCAGGACCTCACGGAGGGAATGCGCTTCTGTGTCACGGGCCTCGTGCCTCGCTCTCAGGTATACCGCGGCCGCCGCGCAATGCTCCGGCCCACGATGGTGGTGCCGCGGAGCACTTTCTTGACTGGATGCGCCATGCAGCGCTGCATGTGGCCGCCCCCTTCTCCTTACCCGAGCTGGCCACCTCCAGCAGACCGCAGTCTCTTCCCCCTGCCCTTTAGAGCTGCACAACTTAAACTGGTCCGTTTATTTTTAACAGTGACAATTTTCCGAATCCGACAGTCCATGTATGATTCCAGAGATCAAAATGCGATGCATTCCTTTGTCGCTCCCCAGGAATCTCTTCGGACCTTCCGATGTTTCCGATCTGAAAACATTGGACGGCTCAACTTTAGTTGGGCACCCCCCCTGCCCTTGGGAGCAAGCAGGCGTCCCCCATGGATGCCCACCCCTCGGGGGAGCTTCAATGCCAGAGGCGGCGCCCCCATCTGTTTGCCCGTCGCGTGGCTTGTGGATGCGGGACAGGGTGAGAGGGATGCGTGTGGACGATGGAGTGCAGGGGCGCGGAGGTGCGGGCCAGCTGTCACTGGAGACTGGCCGGGCCACCCAATGGATGGCCGTTACAGATCCCCACACGCTGCAGGTTAGTATCCGTGACAGGGTCCATTTCGTCCATGGTCGTGGTTCTGGACGCCGCGCGCCTATTCTGAGATGCCCGCTACCTGCGGGAGTAGGCCAAGAGGGCCTCTTCTATAACTGCGAGGCAGATGCGGAGGGCCGGAGGCAGCCCTTCACTTGGAACATTGTGCCGAGCAAATGTAATAGGGAAGGGTGTTGCCGCCGGGGGGGGAGGGGGGTGGGTGAAGCAGCGGTGGACATGGCACGTACAGCCACGTGAGCTGCGTGACATCGCCAACCTGGCATCCCTGAGCGACGGGGACGACTTTGACATGGTTGCGCTCCTACTTCACGCCGGCGATGTGTTCGAAGGTGTGACCCAGGAGCGCCGTATACGCCCGCTCCTGCATCCCCTTGTGATTTATGTAGGCAGCGTTCGAGATGACAGCCTGATGTGACGCGGGCCAGGCTACCGCGGGCAACTAAGGCAGTGGCTCTTTCTGATCGACGTCTCGGTGGCCGACGACACGGATGCGTTATGCGCAGGTGTGTGCATCCAATTGTGGATTCGTCTGCCTTTGCTGCAAGGAGAGGCAGAGGGTGGTGAAGTCCACCTTCTGTGTTTCCCCTTGATTTTTGTGGGGAGCACTTAGGTGCCCGCATGTTTTTCCTTTTTTTGACATGGGGTGTCCATGCTGTGTGGTGTGACTGCATGCATGGCATAACCATGGACCAACGGGTCCCATCCATCGACCGTGAGCCACTGGGGGGCATGCCAGCAGGGTCCGCTCACTCCGTAACCCTGGGACCAACATTGTTGGGCGATGATCGGTCACATCGTATCATCTTTCCATGCTGCTTTCCATCTGGGTTGGGAATATGTATGCGTTTATGGTATCTTGTCACGGTCCCGCCCTGCTCTTGATTTGCTTCTCACATCCACTGGGATGCTGATGGTGGGGTGGCTTTTGTTGGCCGATCGCATGCCGTTCAGTGTGCGCATCCAATTCTGCGTGGCCTGCCCGCCCGCCCACCCTTGCATCCACGGAAGGGAAGGGCCGAAATGCCTAAGCAACATTTCTGGCCGCTCAGCGGAACATGGTGACCACGTGCACGCTCCCCCTACAGCCACAGGCTCTTCGTTCAGCACGCGCGTGCACGTACATGCACTGCGGGGACCGCGGGGACCAGTCCCATCGGTCCCCTCGGTCCCAGCAGTGCGGTCCATCCCCACCCTGCCACGGGCATTGCGCGCTCTGTTCAGCTTTGCGCGCTGGCTGCGGCGTGCCCCAGCTGCAGGGCGCGGCCAAGCAGTAGGAGGAAACGCGTGCAACTGGTAGGGAGGGTACAGTTGGACGGGAATGACATGGGTGGGGGCGCTGTTGGTGCGGCAGTGGACGTGCTCGCGGCAGACGGGGGTCATTCCGCTTGCCCAACGCAGGCCACGGTCCTCACCCTCCGAGATGTCACGTTTCGCTCCTTCGACCGGTAGGGCCGCCACTATTCCGCGCCCTGGCATTAACTGGACCCTTGGATTAGTCCGCTGACTCACCTCTGAGTCGTGACCACATCCGTGAGGCAGGTGTCGAAACAAAAAGCTGCATGTGCCATCCACCGGGCGGGTGTAATGTGATTGCACAGTCTCACCACCACTGCTGCTGCTCCTGCGCCGCGCACTCGCAGTTTGAAGGGCGCGGTGTGGGTGGCTCGATGGCTATGGCAGATCCCACGGCCTGTACGTGTCCGAGGAGACAGATCGTGGGGCCGTAAGTGTGGCTGGCAGCCGTGTGTGGGGAAAAGTACGCGCTGCAGCCGATGATCTGGCGCAGTGGCACGCAGCTCAGCACCCCGACTTGCTGCGCTCACTTATGAGCCGCGCTGCGAAGCTCACGGGATCGGGATCGCTCACACCCTCCTCGCAGGAGCAGGTGCGGCAAAACCTGAAATGATGGAAATTTCAGTTTCTGAATTCCTGACCGTCAGAGCCTGAGGGAGTATGCCCAGGGCGCCCCGTGCTCCTGCAAATCCCCGGATGCAACTCCATTTGGCCACGTCGATGTGGCTGCACCCCCTCCGTATGCATCCCCTCTCTGGAATGATCCGTGTAGTGTCATATATCTGCTCTCCACCCTTCCCCCCCCGACCGCCTCCTTAGTTCGTCATCATCGCCTCCCGCAGTTCCAGCCGCGCCCCTTTCGCTGCTTCGTCACCGGTTTGACGTCGGAGGGTGGAGTCCGATGAGGCAGAAGTGTTGCTCGGCTCGCAGATAGCTCTGATCCAAGCCGTTGGATCTCATGCGATGCCTGCCGCGCCATGCGATATGCCGCCGGCGAAAAGCGCAGGTAGGTCCAGGTACAAATCAAGTTGAGATGTGGCATGCTGTGCCTCCCTTTTCTTCCAGCCTTGCTGTGGACATCGACCCAGCCATGCTGTTAGTCCAAATCGCCACAGGCATGGAGGGGGCAGGCATGCAGCCACAGATATGGAGGGGGCAGGCATGCGGCCACAGGCATGGAGGGGGCAGGCATGGAGGGGGCAGGCATGCAGCCACAGGCATGAGGGGGCAGGCATACAGCCACAGGCATGGAGGGGGCAGGCATGCAGCCACAGGCATGGAGGTGGCAGGCATGCAGCCACAGACATGGAGGGGCAGGCATGCAGCCACAGACATGGAGGGGGCAGGCATGCAGCCACAGGCATGGAGGGGCAGGCGTGCAGCCACAGGCATGGAGGGGGCAGGCGAGGAGAGGCAGGCATGCAGCCACAGATATGGAGGGGAGCAGGCATGCAGCCACAGGCATGGAGGGCAGGCGTGCAGCCACAGGCATGGAGGGGGCAGGCATGCAGCCACAGGCATGGAGGGGGCAGGCATGCAGCCACAGACATGGAGGGGGCAGGCATGCAGCCACAGGCATGGAGGGGGCAGGCATGCAGCCACAGGCATGGAGGTGGCAGGCATGCAGCCACAGGCATGGAGGGGGCAGGCATGCAGCCACAGACATGGAGGGGGCAGGCATGCAGCCACAGATATGGAGGGGAGCAGGCATGCAGCCACAGGCATGGAGGGGCAGGCATGCAGCCACAGGCATGGAGGGGGCAGGCATGCAGCCACAGGCATGGAGGGGCAGGCATGCAGCCACAGGCATGGAGGGGGCAGGCATGCAGCCACAGGCATGGAGGTGGCAGGCATGCAGCCACAGGCATGGAGGGGGCAGGCAGCTTGATGCTCTCATGTCGTTGTGACCGCCCGATCAAACGCTTGATCAACTTTCGGATCATTCCACATCATCCATGTTAAACCTATGTGCACAGAGTGATAGCACACGGTCAGTTGCAGGCTTAGACTGATGGGTCTGGATGCCATCTGAAAGCAAGGCTCGGGCGGTGTTCATTCGCGTGACCTCGCTGTCTGCGCATGGGACTCGTAGCAGGGAAGTGCCCAGAATACTTGGAAAATGATGAGTGGGATTCTCAGGTATTGGACCCGACTACACTGCGCCCAGGTCCAGATCCCGCGTATTTTTATAAGCTACAGCCGCCCCCGAATACCAGCGCATCCGCCGCATGCCTCGCAGCCACGTCCGAGAGCATCGCCGTGATGATTCGATACGGCACCAGGCCATGTGTGGATTTCCGCTGCGTCTACCGCTCCGCAGAATGCAAATATGCCATTGCGGCAGAGTTCCTACCGAGTGCTATTGGCATGCTCATCCTACATGTGACATTTTTCATGTTCGTGCGCATGCAGATGATTGAAGATTTGGACAGAATTGCGGAAGAGCATGGCAAATGATGACGCTTATGATAATTACGGTGCTGATGCTGGTAAGGGTCATATCAGATGTGCGCGTTTGGGATCTAAATGGGACGGCGCAAAGTTGCGCAATGCATATCAGAGTTCACCTATAAAAGCCCATTTATGATAGTTCGTTTCTCAGTGTTTTCCCCCGATACTGATTTTGGCCATATTGCATAGACGGCGACAAAACTATTGGATTGGACGATTATCCAATCGATGAGCCACTGCTATCTCTGCCTAATTGTGAGATTCCAAAATGACGCTGTTCTGCTGCATGCATGCCCTTGCCCTGATAGAGGTGAATGAGATCAGAACTTCCTATGAATAAACCACAATAATGGCATGGCGATGGTATGCTACACTCTGGTGCGATTATATTAAAGGGGGGATACAGCAATATTGATAGTGGCGATTCTCATTTGTGCGCGCTGCATATCCAGTCATCATCAGATGGCGATTTCGTGATTTGTATGTGTGTGGTGTGTAAATCAAAGGACGGTACTGCCAAACTGTTGCAAGAAGTGGAAGAATGCACTGAGATGATTGACATTAGCATCAACTTGGATATAAGCTTTGTGCATTCGTTGGAAACGTTGTGTAAAACCTAAATTTGCACAAACCTATGTGGCTTCTGCTTTACACGTTACAATATCCATGTGAAATACAATCGAATACCGTAATATAGTCGAATACAATAACACAGGAATACAATGGTACGCGATGCATTATGTGTACCTTAAACCGCACCATATGTGTAGCATGCCATATGCACACTACTTGTCCCGGGGAGGGCGGGAAGGCTTTGTATCTTGATGGGTATGTACAATGTTTGCGCGGTACGGCGGGGGCTATGCATGTAAAAAGTCACATGCAAAAACGCAGGTCGAAAAAAAGTTAACACATGGATACACATCGAATGAAAATCATGAGGGAAAGAAGGGGGCGGGAGGGGGAGAGGGGAGGAGGGGGAGGGGAAGGGGGAGGGGGAGGGGGAGGGGGGGAGGGGAGGGGAGGGTTCGGTCCCCTCGTGTAATTAAAAATGGGGTCGTTAGATATGGGCGATTCGTGGCGCAGGGAGGGAAGGGCGGGGGGTGCATTTTCATCCATACCCCCAGAAATTAAAATAACTGAATTCATTTCCGCTTCAAAAACGGCTCTGACGAATTTCTCAACTCATGAATTATCTCTAGGAATCCATGTCAGCATCCTCTGATGCACAAACGATCTGCCTAACGTCGGCACTATATACTACCCTATCAACACCTACACCTCCTCTACACCTGTTCGCGCGCGTTTCATTCATTTTTGGTTCTTCATTTTTGTTAAACATGCCATGCCCTCGGTAAGTACGCATTAACTTCCTTGCGACAACCCACGTATTCGAATATTGTACTCTGAATTTAGTACGCAATGGGGCTTCCGCTGCCACCTCCGGCGGGGCATGCCTGTTGCTCTAGGAACTCCGCATGGGTACAATAGTCGCAACACCGCCCTCCCGCTCGGGCATGTTTGGGTTAAGCAGATTCACACCGTTAACTATGAGCAGTGTGAAGCAACCGACGATCTTGGTACTTACTATATTGGCACGTCGACACGTATGGCCACGAGACTGTGATTGTCGACGTACTCTTCGTCTTCGATTGTTGACCTACCATTCGTCGATTGCGGTATCATGCTATCGAGAAAAACAATGATCAAAATATCCTCCACGACACGACTTGGAATGCATCCTTAGGCACGTGCTACCATTATCACAGCAGCATCGCACAGCTGGCGGCACAGCATGGCCCTTGAGGGGCTGCCTATGAGAGCAAGGGGTATACAATACTCGGCGCCATTGACAACCCCGTATTCCTTGATCGATGATCAATTCAACGATGGCAATATCACCACTCCGAGATTTCGAACGTTATAAACATTATGCCACACAGCATCTGGAAAAGTATTCATATTTGTCCACTATGAATCTGATTGCTGACTCCCGGAGCTCTACTGTTCTGGAAGGTATCCAGTTATCTTGGTTGATGAATATTTTGTGAATTAATAACTTCAGTAACTTCGGTGCTAGGTTGCGCATCCATTTAAATCTTGGATAGGCCTATTTTATAAACAACTAATCACATACCATTGTCATCATGGACCATCCTCGCTGCTGCGTGTGGCTATGAAGCCGCTCCTAATACAACACTGAAATGTCCAACATAATACGTGGGCATCAACCCTGTTACATACCGTGCACTCTTGATATAGATACCAGAACTTATGAAGTCTAGCAGAAAAGCAAGTTGGCCACATGCGATTATCTGATGCACATTAGCAATCGTTGACGATGTGGCGATCTTATTCCTGCTCCATTTGGACTGGGGGCTACAGTGTAGGGGACTGTGACGTGCGTGACGCTTTTATGATACGCTCTGCCACCTTGGAGGTCCGCACCGGCTGTCATTCCCCCAATCCAATCTTCAATTTCAGGGGTAGAAGAATGGCCCACCAAATTTAGAGGAAGATGCAGGAACTCAAAGTAGCAAGATACACTGAACGCTTCTACACCGGAGAAATATCCGTCATCGGTCATGAATCACCACCATTGGTCATCAGCGCTTAGCGTTCGTCAGCGTTTATCAGGTTTATCAGCGCTTATGACCTGCTGCTAAGCCTAAGTGCTGCTCAGTCTGGCCAGACCCAAGAGGCAGGAAAGACGTCTATAATGTATGTGACCGGTGGGACCACTCCTACTGATCTCTCCATGGTCATCAAAGGAAAAATCCGTTCCATATGATATCACCTTGGCAATATCAAACGCCATAGCCGGGCTGTCTGAAACCGCGCCACAATGGCCTGAGGGTGAGGATGACTCACCTGAGGCCGCCCGCGGGGTGGGTCAAGCTGCTTGACCGTGGTCTTGAAAAGCGGATCACAGTGGCGCGACTTTATCACATCCATCCCATCCACCTCAGCGAGCCCCATAATGCCTCTTGGCAAAGCATCAATCATCCACTGAGCATCCGCCCCTTCGGGCACCCGGAGGTACAACAGCTCCTTGTCAGCTTGCTGCAGCTTGCTTCGAACTGATGCAGATGCGCCCCCCGCGACCCGTATGCACAAATTGGTTATTTTCATTCCATTGCTCATGCCAACACACCATTCCATTGCACATTGCACATTTTCTGCAGTCCGACGCGTCCAGCGAGCATGCCAGTCACATGCCGCCCCTCCCTTTAAGCTCCTTCCTCGGAGGCTGCCTCCAGACGAGAGATCGGCCATAGTGGCGGGAACCAAAAAGGGAACTGGGTGAGGAAAGTAAGAGTTCAGGGAGAGCAAAGGCAAGGAAACGCTAACAGGATGCGTACGCCCCGAAGTGCGACCGGGCATGACAACTAGCAAGGGCCCATCCGTTCCCCACTTCGCGAAGAATGCCACTGGTGGCCAAAAGCCGCTTGGAAGTGTTCAGACTTCTGAGGGGCGCGCGCCAAACCAAGCAGCCGTGTTTGGCACCAAAGTGGGTAGCTTTGCCCCCGCTCTTCGGTTGAGACTGCTGTACGCAGCTGGCGCCCATGTTTTGGATGCAGGTGGGAGTTGGATTGAGCTCTCACTACATAGCAAACCTGAAACTGACAGCATTGACTGGTTGATGGAGCGCTTGCCAGGCATTTGGTATTTGTATGTAGTCAGGGGCCCACGCACACGGGGCAACAGACAGGAGTTGGCTCACTGCAAGCAGCTGCTCCGCCACATGTGTGGCCATCATGCCTTAAGAGTGTTTTGGGGGCTCTGCGTTAATGGTTCACGGTCGTCAAAGACGGCGAGCACTCGGCCTAGCATCGTGTGGATGCGCACCACCCCGATGTTGAGCACATATTTGTACCAACCCTAACAGCGCTTCAAAGTACTTGCCGCTGCTATTGAAGTCGTTTAAAGGCAACCACCTAGATTTAAGGCAATCACCTAGATTTGAGGCAACCACCTAGATTTGGGGCAATCACCTAGATT
>LGRX02009188.1:0-19912 GCA_001247695.2 Cymbomonas tetramitiformis | reverse complement strand
GTGTGCCACAGCCTCACCGGCATGTTCTCACCGGTGTTGTTGTGTGCCACAGCCTCACCGGCATGCCCTCACCGGTGTTGTTGTGTGCCACAGCCTTACCGGCATGCCCTCACCGGTGTTGTTGTGTGCCATAGCCTCACTGGCATGTTGTCACCGGTGTTGTTGTGTGACACAGCCTCACTGGCATGCCCTCACCGGCTTTGAGAGATATCAGTGATCCGTTGCCATGCAAGCGGAGGGCGCCGCAGGTGAAAGCCCCGAAGCCTCTTAAGAAGCCCAAGCCATCCGCAAGTCCGCCCTCCACTTTAGTGGTCGAAGAGCACGCCGCCCCAGAACTGCAAGCCGCCACCATTGTGGAGGGTATGCAGCGGTGGAGCATGGCTGGGGTGAAGAGTTTTGTAAGGCATCTCAAAGGAATCAATACGGCGGAAGGAAGCAAGACGGCAGATGGACGCTCCTTTACGCAGCGCGAAATGTTTCGGGGCCATCTGCTCCCTCTGTCGGGCAGGTGCGCGGCCGCCACAGCTTTCGTTGCACCTCCTCAACCTGCACATTTTATGATATCGTCCTACGGGGCAGAGCAAACGTCAAGTAATAACATGTCAGATGACAACCTTTTTTTGGACGTGGCGGGGTTTCTTTCAGTTGTTTCAGCACATACGTGGGCTAATGTATGTATGCGGTGGTGGTGGTGGTGGTGGTGTGTGTATGCTTATCCTTGCGACTCCTTTGGCACCCCGTAGCCACAGGAGACTGCACTATGTACCCACGCCGGGGATCAAAGGATTCAGCACACACTTCGGGACACTCATCCGGATTCTCCGGAGCTCACTAGTGAAGAATGGGACCCCCTAAGCCTCGCCGAGCCACCCGAGCCCCTGTGCATCTGCACCGCCAGCGCACTGCCGCCTTGTGCCTGAAGCCGGTTCATCCCTGCCCCCCGATTTGCGCGAGCCATATCTCCACCACCAAGCCCACGCGCAAGACCACCCCTCTGCTCCCTGAGCCTCACTGGGCCACCTGAGCCCTCCTGCGGCTGTCCACACTAGTGGTGTGTGTATATGCTTATCCTTGCGACTCCTTTGGCGCCCCGTAGCCACAGAAGACTGCAATATGTACCCACGCCGGGGATCAAAGGATTCAGCACACACTTCGGGACACTCATCCGGATTCTCCAGAGCTCACTAGTGAAGAATGGGACCCCCTAAGCCTCGCTGAGCCACCCGAGCCCCTCTGCATCTGCACCACCAGCGCACTGCCGCCTTGTGCCTGAAGCCGGTTCATCCCTGCCCCCCGATCTGCGCGAGCCATATCTCCACCACCAAGCCCACGCGCAAGACCACCCCTCTGCTCCCTGAGCCTCACTGGGCCACCTGAGCCCCTCTGCGGCTGTCCTGCCGGCGCACTGCTGCTGTGTCTCTGGAGCCGGCTCACCCCCGCCAATCGAGCCACCCCTCCACCACCAAGCCCACACCCCACATCACCCCGCTGCCGCCTACAGCCTGGTCTCAAGAGAGCTTGCCCACCCACGCCACGGCCAGAATGCCCAAGCGCTGTCCCAAGGGGCTGAGAATTATAAACTGGGTTGCCCTCATCCAAACTTGCCCATCCGCCACCGACTTGCGCCTGTAGCCCTCTACCCCCCGCACCAACTCCCCGTGACTGGAGCCCTTGCGCTGATTGCCTTGCGAGGTGGCCGCGAACTTGAGCAATGCGCTCCACACTTGCGCCGTAACTGTCACGCCGCACTGTTCCTACTTGGGGTCCCATCCCCACAGTTGCCTGTGTGTCCCAAGCCCGCCCGGTGGCCGATAGTTCACCACCCGGTCGTTGTCTTCCCGACAGCTGCTCACTGTTAGTTCCGGCACGGCCAGCAACCTCGCCCGATGGGCACGGAAGCTGATGAGATGCCGTATGCTGCCGTGCAACCTGTTGTAAGTGGTCATCGCTGCCAGGATGGCCCCCCGGGCTCTGAGGGGCCCGGCGTGTGTCAACTCCACCCGCGGACCTCCCCACATCTCCCCCGTCATCCTCATCAGTTCCCCCCATGCCATCAACCCCCCCAAGAAGGCCGGCCACCCGCCTGCTCGCCCCCATCAAGGTGGCCACCCCTCCCTCAGCCAAGGCCATTGCTTGCTCCGGCGAGGCCCCACTCTGCTCCTGAGTCCAGACCCCACTCCCCGGGCCCGGCGACAAAAGGTCATCCCACTCATTCAAGATATCCTCGACACTTGACGCCGCCTGGCTGAGCCCGCCTATGCCTGCCCGTGCCCCTCCAGATCGCGCCTCGGCGGTGCCCCCTCCTTGACCCTCCACAGTGCCCAGATGCTCCACCTCCCGCCGCACGTCCTCCATGCTCTCCAAAAGCCTCGATGCCATCACGCCTGCCTCGCCTGCCTCACCGGGAGCCTGCCCAGACCGCTCACGCTGCGTTCCCTCAGATTCCTGCATCCCACCGCCAGACCCATCCTGCGTGGCATAGTCTGTCTCCTCGAACGCGTCCTCCCACGCTCTGTCCATCAGTGCTAACCTCTCCGCCCCTTCCCGTCGGTCCGCCTCCCCCCGATCCAGGTCCGGGCCCATGCCTCCTCCCACACGCCCTCCGCCAGCCCAACGCCACCCACTTCCGGCCGGACATCGCCCTACAGCCCGCCTGATGATCAGCCCTGCAACCCCCCGTGCAAGCGCGAAAGAAAGCAGCCGGACCCACTTCTCCTTCCAGCCCACCGCCCCGCCACGTGCCGCTTCCTCGTCCTCGTCCTCGTCCTCGTCCCCATTGCCATCCACCTGCTCTCCCCCTTCCGCGTTCGCCTCCATGTACCGCCGCTCCCTGAAGCGCCGCTGCGTCTTCCGAAGGAATCCATACGCCGCAGGCCCCAGCCCACCGTACACCTCCACCCCAAAGGGGATGAAGTGATGTGGGCGGACATCCCCGTACGTCGCCACCTTGCTCTCCTCTACCTTCTTCGCCGCCGCCCCGGGGGCCATCATGGCCGCTCCTAGGTGCGCGTCTGACATCGGCCGCGCCGTGGCCACATCAAACAGCACATGCTGGCCCGGTCCCTCCGCATCTAACACTGTCACATCCGGGCAATGATTCCGTGAGTAGGTCAGGTAGCCCGCGAAGTCATCGTGCAATGCAGACGCCAAGGGATAGGCAGACTTGGCCACCTCGAACAGCACCCTCTGCAGTTTGTGGTGGATGAAAGAGTACCAATTTCCTCCCCCAGCCCCCACTCCCCCCCGGCATGCCAGTAAGTGTGTCCCGGTGGGATCCCGCTCTCCTCCACAATCGGGGCACTCCTCCACTTGGCCAAGGAGGGGCTGCTCCGCATGAAGAATGTGCCGCAGGGCCACCCGGTATTCCGCCGAACTGAGCTCCAGGGCTGGGCAGCATGGAACACCCCTCAAGAAAGCAGGCCCAATGCTGTTGTAGGTCACCGAGAAAAGCCAGGGGAGCCGAGACGCCCCCACGTGCCCAGCCAGCCAAAGCCAATCCGCAAAGTGGAGGACAGCAACATAGACCCGTTGGGCACGTTTTTGAGACCTGCTGTAATCACTCAACTTCTTGACGTCGTCCGCCTTTGGCACTTGTGGTGGCAAATGCTCATTTGCTCCCCTCGCCTCCCCAATCACCTCCATCGCCTCCGACACCTTCTGCATGGCCGCTTGCAAAGAATTGACATACGGCACACTGGTGGTGTGTGTGTGTGTGTGTATGTGTGTATGCTTATCCTTGCGAATCCTTTGGCACCCCGTAGCCACAGGAGACTGCACTATGTACCCACGCCGGGGATCAAAGGATTCAGCACACACTTCGGGACACTCATCCGGATTCTCCGGAGCTCACGAGTGAAGAATGGGACCCCCTAAGCCTCGCTGATGGCGTGTGTGTGTGTGGATGGGAACAGCAAGACATCAACACTGGAGGACTTGGAGGTGATTGTGAAATCTGCCGTGATACTGGAGCAGAATGTTTCTCATATGAGAATAATAGAATCAGAGGATACCCCTCAGTTCTGTAGTGCTCGGCTCAGGAATTATGTCCAGGAGTACCATCCAGTATCCAGGTGGGTAGAATCTTGAGCTTGACCGACATATGCACCCCGGCTCTGAATCCCGTGTGCACGTGAAGATTGGCTTCTAGGTGGAATCACCCCGGCTCCTTGGTTGCTGGTCACTGTATCAGAGCAAGAAGCAATAGTGAAAGGCGCGCTCCTTGCAGCTGATGCACATGCCACGTGTCCTTAGAGTACAAGGACGGGTCGCACAGCAACCACGGGAGACACGTGGTGAATTGTGAGCGGGTGATCCCGTGGAGGGCTGGCTGTTGAATGAGGCGCCGTGAAGCTCCTCCGAGCATTCTGAGCCTTTGCGGAATGCTGACGGCACAGACCACATGTGCGTGGGGCTGGGGGCAGGTCACCGGTGGTGGCGGCATTCAACGCAGTGGAAGTTGAGGAGCAAGCTTCGCGAGAGAAGAAATCGGCTGCCAAGTCACGCAATCCAGGCGCCAAGAGGCTGGAGCAGCAGTTCCAGAGCCTTGAGAAGGTGCAGCTGTCCCAGCTGTTGGTCGACATCTTGGACCGGCACCCTGAATTGGTAGGAGCATCCGTCCCCTCTTTCGGTCAACCTCGAGGGTGAAAGATTTAGAGGCCTCCGCGGGTAGTTACGACTGATGGCTGCTCCATTGGCTGGCGTGCCGTTTTGGTTATCAATCTATTGGCCGGGCAGTACTGGCTGTTGTGTTAGATGCCGCACTGGAGAGATCGGCTGGCCTGCGTGCATGCACGCCGTGTCATGCACCCAAGCCCGACACGGCACCAGTCTTACTGGTGCCGTGTCAGCATTCCTGCGCCAAAGCGGCGGGATGAGAACGGGCACATGCAGTAGAGGGCAAGTGTGGGCGGTGATAGGTCACCCGAACCTCCCTTCTCGTCCTTGGGGCTGGTCACGAGGCCCGCCTATCCGCACAGCGGTCACGATGCCCGCCTATCCGCGCAGCAGTCACGATGCCCGCCTATCCGCACAGCGGTCACGATGCCCGCCTATTCGCACAGCGGTCACGATGCCCGCCTATCCGCACAGCGGTCACGAGGCCCGCCTATCTGCACAGCGTTCACGATGCCCGCCTATTCGCACAGCGGTCACGAGGCCCGCCTATCCGCACAGCGGTCACGAGGCCCGCCTATCCGCACAGCGGTCACGATGCCCGCCTATCCGCACAGCGGTCACGAGGCCCGCCTATTCGCACAGCGGTCACGATGCCCGCCTATTCGCACAGCGGTCACGAGGCCCGCCTATTCGCACAGCGGTCACGAGGCCCGCATTTCCGCACAGCGGTCACGCTGACTAAGCTGAAAGCTGGATTCTGTACGGATAGGTGAGCGAGGTGGAGGAAAGGCTACCCGCTGCGGACGTAGAGCCCGTGTTGGCCAACTGCCAGAAGTTGGTCAATGCCATCCACAGAGCGATGCCGAACACCCGCTGGGGATCCAGCAGGGACGCCTTCTGCCAGAGGCGATGTGGAGGGCACGTGACCACTGCGAAGGCCGCCATCATGAAGGTGCGCTCCTGGTATCGCAGGCGCCACTCCAAGCGGGGAATGCCGCACTGCAGCAGGGCGAGCCTGGTGCTGGCCTCTTCACTGACGAAAAGGCACATTGCAATACCACGTATGTGTGTATGATATCAAGAATGCAATATCACCAGTTTCAGTTTGAATGCTTCGTGGTGCTGATGTGGCACGAGCCAGGGCTCGATTCTCCGCGGTGGTGAAGTGACACACTGTGTGCCAACTGTCAGCCGCTCATGCCTCACTGTGTGGCAAGCATCCTTCATCTGGCATAACGTATTTTCTGTCGAATTCGTGGCGATTGATTACAGTCGAAGTGGCGTTGCCTTTAGGAAGACTCATGCTGCATTGTTGGATCTTGCAGGGACTGCAGATTTACAAATCATGCAAACAATGGGATGTCGCTCTTAAGTTTGCTGAGCGAGCGTTGCCCATGGCCAAGGAGATCCCAGTATGGGACGATGCTTCAAAGAACGGTCCAAGGGAAGCGGTGATCAAGGCTTTGGACGCCCTGATAGCGGAGGCGCAGAAGAAGATAGAAGCGTAGAATGCTTACAGGCGGGAGTCTGCACATTTGCTCATTTTCCAGAGCTCGACATTTGCCAGAACCATATAGTTGGTTTGCACATGTTTGGTGGGTACGAACACATCCAAAGATGAACACATCCAAAGGGGTTGGTGTGTTTAATTATGCTTGTGCTCATATTGGTTGGGAGGTGGCATGGTGTCAGTCCGAAATCAGAAGAAAAAAAACTCATGATGCTTTAATAAGTCGATTGGCTCAAAACGGTAGGCAAATTGCTAGCAGTCATATCCTTCGCCAAGTGTAATCTCTGGCCTCAATATGTGTCACTGCTTCAGTGTAATAAAATCTATAGTTTACGAGGAGCTATTCTTGTTGCACATCTAATTACACGAGGTGTGGTATTGTTCCGTTAAGTACTGCCTCTATGTTATGACCAAGCGGATTTATATTTGTCAGATGCGGTACATGTAAGCTGTCGATAACTATCGATTACCCTCTCGTGGGGGAGGGAGGAGTGATGGGTCCTCGGCCACCTACCCCTCCCCGTGCCTCTCCGGTCTAGATCAGGGCCCGGGAAAGGGGCTTCTCTCCCCCCATGATGACTGCATCCGGCTCGGACCTATGTCCGAGTTCGATGTGCATCCTCTGTGGATCCTATGTGGATACCCAAAATTTGGGGATTTTTCTAAAAAGATGTTTTGAGAATGAGAATATTATGTCATCGATGAATTCAGTTTGCTGCAACTTAAATTGTGCGAAAACGAAATTTGCAACAAAAAGAATGATGTGTGTGCGTGTAATGCTGATTTTGGGGATGGGAGTTTGATAACATTAAAGTGATACCCAAAGTTTGGGGATATTTTTCAAAAAAAATGTATCATAAAGGATATGCGATAACAATAAAATATAAATATCTTGTTTTGGGTGGCATACAACAGGTGTGCTTGTGTAGTCGTGCTACATGACCATGAGTGGCATGATACGATATCGCGATACTGCCGCTGTCGTGGATTCGAGCTCGCGCCGGGGATGACGCGGTCGTACGACAAGGCAGTCACGATTCAAGCTCGCAATGGCGAAGCTCGATGGCGATGAGGTCGATCCGACAGGTTTGAAAATTGACGTATGAGCGGAGTTTCAAAGTTACTTTCGAAAGAGCGAAGTTTCAAATTTGGATTTCTTGGAATTGCGGAGCTGCTGAGAAGTCCCTAGGTTCCTGTGCTAGGACAACACACGGTGTCATGCGCGGATGACCCAGCAATGTCATACATGCCAGTAGTGTCATACGCGCCTTACAGTATTAGCGCCCGAGACCCCTGTTGAGGGAGAGACCCCCCTTATATGGGAGTACACAGTACTACTGTACTGTGTAATAATGTGTCATACAGAATACTGGCACATCATACTGCATGATAATGTAGTGCAAGCATATGCTAGGTTGATGAGACTTGGCCATGCTGACTAGGATTACCTCAGAGAGCTGAGTGAATAAGTAATGGCCAAGGCCAAAGAAACAGTTGAGATTTCTAGAGTAAAAACAGCCGCATGGCAAAAGTCAAATAATACCTAATTCTTACCTGCAAGTATATGTAGTAAGTCAGGACATAGATCCTAAGAGTGACATAGCTCACTATGACCTTATAAAGCATAATATAGAACCTTGCTTTATATGAGTCCCATCACAAGTAGTTACAGTGTCTGTTATGTGAGGAGGGTTACAGCTGCCTCCCACAAAATGGTATCAGTGTGCTACGCACCACCACCACCACCACCACCGCTGTTGTATGTTATGTGAGGAGGGTTACAGCAGCGCCAACAACTTGACCAGGCTGCTCAAGATCAGCGATTACTTGAGCAACAGGTGGTGGAGAGCCGCTCAGTGGTGGAGGCCGCGTTCAAAGCTGCTGATGACCGCGTGAGCTTAGAGGAGCACGCTCAGCCGCTCACCACCCCTGTGAGTTGCGCGACTGTGACGCGAGCGACGCTCCCAGAGCAAAAGGAGAAGCCTTGGTGGTGCCCTCGTCAGCCACGACTGTTGACGTACGTGGTGGTGAACACAAAGGAGTGACGTTCGACCCTATCGTGCAGGCATCCTCCCCTACGACAAGTGTACGAGACCGGCTTGCCAAGCTAGACTGGAGGTCCATCAGTGCACCTGCTGTCGTGGCTATTCGTGCACACGTGGAAAAGCACTTGGCGGGCCACGCGGACAAGCTGGAGGCAGAGCGCATGTTCTTTGACGTCGCAAGAAAGTACCGGGAGCACGATCTAGCGTCAGGGTGTGGACCACCAGTCTCTGAGGCGCCTGCCTCTGAACTCCCTTCGCCACCTCACATGGGCAAGACCGTGATTCTCAACGTGCACAACGAGGTCGCGTCCAGCACCACCAACATTCCGTGCTCGAGATGCACCCGTACCCCGCAACCTCCTGTAGCTATATGGAGCTGCGAGGTGATGACCCTTCCAACCTTGTCAGAAAGCACCCAACTCGTGCCGTTGTGTATATACTGCACACGGGGAGTTTGGCCTGGTGCGTTCGACCGGTTTCCATCGGTGAACCCGAAACCGCCTCCAGTGCGTAGCGGCGAAGGCGGCGGTAACGGAGGTGGTGATGGTGATGACGACGGTGACGACCCGGGAGGACCCGGTGGCCATCAAGGGAGGGGGGGGATGAGCCGCCTGACGACCCCACTTCTGACGCACCTAGCGACCCCTCGCGGAATCCTGGAGGTGGACGTCGCGGCCATGGCGCGGCCGGAGGCGGTGACGACCCGCCCGACGATGAGACGTCCTACAGCTTCGGTTCGAGTAGGAGGTCCTCGTACAATGATGGCAGGCAGCAAAGGGAGGAGTACACGAGGCACTCGTATGCCCTCAAGGCCGCGAAGGACATCATGTCCTTGTACTCAGCACCGTTGGAGGGGTCCACAAACCCCTTCGGGCCGCTGTTACGATTCGTGGACGAGTTCGACAGGTGCTTAACCCTTCCGGTGGTGCTCCTCTCGATGAACACCCCATGCAACGTGCCCAACGGAGCATTCGAGTTCGGAGAGCCGATTCTCTCGGTGCATATTTTGTTGAAGGAGATCACCCAGCACTGCTTCCCTACACCTAGCTCCGAAGGAACGGAGCTGCGAGGGGTTCTCCTGGATGCCGAAGCGGACAAGTCGTTGAATCTTGAGAAGGTCATCGTGCCGCTGGCGAAGTTGGTCGTGCCGCTGAAGAGTGAAATGGCCACCTTGGGCTCGTTCCTACGCCGAGTACGCCAAACTCAAGGACGCATGGCGACACCGCGCAAAGCGCGCGAGTTTTGGGATGGACTACATCTAGCCCATCGCGTGGTGACCATGTTGGCGACACACGAGCTTACCACTCCGGTTCCGGAATCCGACCTCCTGGATGTCTTCTTCTCGGGCTTATCCGCGGAGGTACGGAAGGAGGCGTTCGAGATTGCAGAGCGGAAGGGGACCCCCTTGATCCTCCTCGACCGCGCCCTTCCAGCCAGTCGACGCCTAGCGCTGGAATACGCCATTGAGGCGGAGTTGCATTTGAGCAACGCGACGAGTAGGAGAGCGCCAGTGCAGCTACTGGCAGCAGTGGAGGTCTCGGAGGAGCTTCTAGCTCTAGCCGAAGATCGTCCCGCGGGTGCAACTCCTACTGGGTCAATGTCTGGGCTCCCCGGAGTACACTGGTTGCAGGTTGTGCCAAAGCAAAGAGCACTATGCTCGAGAGTGCCCACAGGCTGCTCTTCGTAAGAAGGAGTGGGCCAAAGCACTTCTGGCTGAAACCTTGGACATGATCATGCACGAAGTGGAAACGGATGAATACTGCGACGTGCTCAACGCGGTGTTGCCAAAGGAACTAATGGATTTTGCCGCGGAGGACTCCCTCGAGCTCGGAGTACCCTCCAAGTCCTAATGAGCTCAGGGTCCATAACGATTTTCACCCATTTTGCACCTTTTTGGCCATTTAATTATATCACCACAGTAATATATCTCGATGTGTGTGGAAGCTGCAAGTTACAGAACTACTGCAACTTACTTCACTTTTGCACATGATAATGTTCATGGCATAATAGTGAATATCTCTGATGGTCAACATCTGTGGTTGATCATAAATATGGGTTTTACTGATTTGAAACCCATGGAAGTTAATTCACTTCCTGGTGATTTAATAGGTGTATCAACTGTAAGCGGATTAACCACTTAAGTGATAACTTGTCAAAACCTATGATATATTTGGGCATATGGCTGTGCACTGAGAGCATATCAAAGTGATATCTCTAGATTCCAAATATATCAGGACACAGCTTGATAATAATCTAAACAGTTTAACACAACACAATGTGTGTGTGTGTCCACAACAACCTATGTCAGTCAGTTCAATATGTAAGCACTGATCTGAGTATGTACATGCTTTTTGTGCTGATCATTACTGAATCAATTGTCACAATGCAGTGAGGTTGTTGTTCTTGCTCCAGCGATAATGAAAAGGTATGGACAGTGTTCAGCAGTTACCAGCTGCATTGTGAACACCGTATACTGCCTTCGGGCCTGGAGATATTCTCCATCCAGCCCTTCAGCATGCAGTTTTATCCTGTCGCCATCACTGACATCCAACACGCACATGTGTTTGTTGGATGGTATCTATATTATCATACAAATAGTTGATATTATAGTTGATCATTTCACTTACTGAGTCAGTGAATGTCATTATACTTACCATAGTCAGTGATATGTGTATTGTGCAGGTACTTGCTGATTTAGTACATGTAGGTGTGTGTGTGTGGAACTTTACACACCTGTATACAGGTGATAATGGTATTACAATATACCAAGATGATTTATCATGCAGGATGATCTGTATACCAAGTACTGAATAAATCCAACATGATATATATCAGATTAGTGGTTATTGTAATCCTGCATACTCTCATTTACAATAATGAGTTGCTTGATTTATTTTACATGTAGCTCCGGTGAGCATTCCATTCAGTGATCCACCATAGAACGAACATGCTCATCCCAAATCCTTCGTCAGAGCATGTCGAGCTAATTATGGTGTTAAGATCACCTTCAGGCACCTTACACTTACATGATTCCAATATAGCTAACATGCACTGCAATATGCCTTGTGCAATGTACAATGTATTGTGATGTGATACTAATATTCCAGTTGTTATCATGATCAAACTGGTAATATATATTACAGCTGTTAGCGTGGTCAAGCTGTATTAATGATGCATGCACAATTCACAGTGTTGCAGTCACTCAGTATATAATGTATATGTAGTGTAATGCATATGTGCTGCATGCACTCAGTATATACTCAATAATGGTGTATACTGCAAGTAATGTGTGCATGTGTGTGTGGTGCTGCAGTCATTATTATCTCCGCACACTCGAATTTTACACACACTATTATGTTGCTGCATAGTATTCAATGACCTGTCATGTTGAGCGTTGTGTGTGTAAGCTATTCACACAACATTTATGCAGTTCACACTCATATTTGCAAGTTAGTATACAAATCTGACAGTGAATAAATTGCAATATCTCAGCAAGCATAGAGTATTGTGTAGCATGCTGCAATATATTGTCATCATGCGTCCGTTCATGATTATCCCAGTAAGTATACACACATTTTGCAAAGGATATCGTGACGCGCGCATATGATGCGCAGATGATTATTGCAACTATCAATAACGACGGTGTGTTGATGGCATTTTGCATATTGACATCGTCATCATAAAACTGCAAAATAATTGTCGTGCGCTGCAAGTGATTTATTGTAATCATGAAAATCGCGATGTGCGCGCTGCTGATAAAGAGCACATATTGTCGCCGTATACTTAGCACATGATACGAGTGCTAATTTTTGCGCGGATCATGATTCCGCTGATGATTTTCGTGCCCGCATCTCATACTGCGAATTTCTTACAGCTGCGAATCACTTCTGCGCGTACATATGATCGCCGTGCATACATTTCTTACAGCTGCGAATCGTTTCCGCGCGCATATGTGATCGCCGTGCATTTGTTTGCCGCATGCACACCTTTTCGCGCAGTATAGATGACGCTCAGCTGCTTTGTACGATCTGCGAATGCGACGATATATCCTCACGCACTTTATTCGCTTTTGCAGCGATCAGTATATGCAGTATATCAGATATCAGTGTTTATGCGATTGCGTCGCCAGATATTATTTGCGCTCCGCAACCTGCATAAACAAATTTTTTGATATCTATGTTGCACTCACACTAGAGTTTTTGTTCTCGCCTTGACGATCGAATACCAACTGATAAGGACCTTAAGATATATATGATATAATAAGATAGCACAGGTGTTATTGAACAGTAACCCGCGTGCAACTTATGAGCGGGTGATGAGTGCAGACTTCGTCCGAAGATACTGCTGTAGCACAACGCTACCTCATCTATACCGAATGCCTCCCATCTCATAGATGGTACCGCTATTGGGTTGTGAACCCGAGGCATTGGTTGAACGACTAGTATCGGCAGAACGAATGATGCGTTCGCCCTATGATACTCGCATGCTTGTTCCGCACATGCTAGAAGCGAAGATGATTTTCTTCTCCGAACCGTTCGGTACTTCAAGATAGCATCTTGCTTCGCCATTCTCGAGTCCGACATACGGCCTCTCGATGACATGTGTCATTCAAGTCTTACCTTGAATAAATGACAGATGATGTGACTTATCATCTCAATGACATGTACAGTCATAGTCGACCGTACTGACGACTGTCTGTCATTATAATATATGACATGACTCGACATGACATGACATGACATGGTATGACATGTATGACATGTATGACACGTATGACATGTATGACACATGTGTCATCGGTCATAACCCTGACAGTAGCCATATCTTCGAACCCAAAAATAAATTCAGCCATTGCCTTGTATCCACGCAATTCACCTCAAACTTGGTAGTTGTATTGCTTGGACACATTTTTATTGATACACACAACGCCGAAGCCGCAGGTTGCGCGAAGCTTAAGGTATGTAAGTAAGCAAAGATGATTGGAGTGTATGAACTTTCCATGAACCCAAAAACGAATTCAACCTAAGACTATAATCCTAACATCATAAGACGCAACTTTGCATAACTACTGAAGCTACAATAAAGATAACAATATGAGTTCGATGTGGTTGGGTTTGAGCCCAAGCAAGGTTGGCATACACCAACCTCGACTTCCACACCTCGAGAGGTCGCGAATTAGCCACAAACCCATAAAAATATAACAGCTAATGCCTTATCATAAGTCGATGCTCCTCACACTTTGCGTACATATTCAAGGTGGCCATATTGAAAAGTGACCACGAGTCCGATGTGGTTGGGTTTGAGCCCAAGCAAGGTTGGCATATACCAACCTCGACTTCCACACCTCAAGAGGTCGCGAATTAGCCACAAACCCATAAAAATAAAACAGCCGATGCCCGGCTTATCCTAAGTCGTTGCTCCTCAGACTTTGCGTACATATTCAAGGTGACTAAATGGGCAAGTGACCACGAGTCCGATGCGGATGGGTTTCATCCCAAGCTAGGTTGCCCTAGACTTCCACACCTCAAAAGAACGCGTCCCTCCTCAGCATCCATCGGATTACCTGCGACACACACTGCGCACAACCGCACACCCAATATCGTGAGCTTAAATATCAACATAAACAAACTGAAAAATAAAAAAACCGTCGAGCATTCAAACAATCCCTGCGCATATTTACAACAGTCACAACACCGGCCGGCCCACAAGGCGAAGGAACGTAATAGATAGTTTGAAACACATACAAGGTAGAATATTCTGTATATCGGTGTTTTAATACTATCGCTGTAAGCAAAAATATGAGGCTGAAACCGTGAGATATGTCTGTAAAAGATATAACATATGAGAGTAAGAGAGTCTAAGTAGCTTATGCTACGTGCGCTGTGTAAAGCTGTACGAGTACGGCTACGGCAATGCTCGAGTACTCTAAGACGTGGCTCGCGGTCTCTACTATCGCTGTGACTCGCGGTCTCGAGCCGAATAATGCAGTCATCTGTCACATGCATCGAGGAATATCATACAGGGGGCAGTACTGGATATCTAGTCCCCCGTGAGAACGTTGAGAAAATTGTGAGCACTAATTGTTGGTGCGCAACACTTAGTTGCTTCCTAAGAAAGTCAACGCATGCGCTACTTGTGTCAGTGAGTGACTGCTGGACGTCATCACCCTTCAGTTCGATATCGCGAGATGTCATCGGATGACAGACGCTGTAATTAATTCCTATTCTGAATTCCAGCGTCTGTAGTATTACCCTTACTGTAACTGTCACCCCTGTAACTTCATTTTTCAAATTCTGAAGCGTGAAGGATCTGAACAGGAAAAAGTCCTGCCACCTCCGCTCGACCCACGCCAGATATGCATATCGGACGCATCGAATGAACTAAAATCTCGTCTGTTCAGTGTTCACCTGTCGCAGTCTCGTGTGGGGTCTTACCATCCCGATCCCTAACATGGTATTCTTAAGGGTAGGGTGCCGTGTGGTTTCATTTTCGATGTTTTGTGACTAAACCGATTAACTGCCGCGAATCAGAATTTATTGTTAAGCATATGGCATACTTTGATGCTAATTTTCGTATTCTTATTGGCTATATTACCCCCACATATGCTATATCCCTGTGGAGGCCTGCTCAAGGAGCGTCCAACGGTATTGCGATATTCGGGCAGCGGTCATCGAGACGAAAATTTTGACCGGTCGCACGCCATGCACCATGAACTCTTACTAGCCGAAAACTGCATCGCCGTTCGCCCAAGTAAGAAAAAACAGTGAGAACCGCCCTGCAGTCCTGTATATTTCCTGCTATATGAGCGAGAAAAATAAGCGTAAACGTCCTGACGACGAACTTTCAGAATTTATTGCCCCTGAAGACTTATCTGACCCAGTCGCTACCCTTGTAGCCTACGCGCAACAGTGCCCAATCCTTGACAAACCTTCGTATGAAGCTGTGGAAGAGATAGTAGAAGATGTTCGCAACCGTGACTTACCCAACGACTGGACTCGCCGGAATATCTTTTACAAGCAGATACCGCATTGGAGGATGGTGGTGCGTGCTATCTTCCTTGTTACATCAACATGTCCCTTCGTTCATATATCTTACTGTGTGCATACCCTCCGTATCTTCCAGTCACAAATGTTTCGTTCGTTACTAGCACCAACATCCGCATCTTCGTTTACTGTGTCGCATGGTGTTGCTTGCAGAGGGGTAAGGGGAACCGCTCCCCCCATCCTGAGTGGGTATCCAACGCTGTTCGAAAAATATGGCCTGCTGTGAATCCAGCACAGGGTGGCTACAGTGGCTTTCTTAAACAATAACGAACTGCAACGCACCGACATGCCTACATCCAAAAAGAGAAAAGTTAACGCAGAGTTGATGCAGCGCATCAATGCTGCTAAGTGGGGTACCCCTGCTGCAGACAGTCAAGCTGCAGACACAACGACAGACCCCCCACCAACCCATGTTGCCTTGCCTTCGCCTCCAGAAGAAAACCAGCACGCTCCTGACTTGCTCGATGGTAGGCCTGTGATCTCTTCACCGATTCGACCGATCTCTGCGGACCTCGCTGCAGCAGCATCGTCAGCTGAAGCAGTCGGAACGGCCGAGAGGTCACCAGCCATAGCCGCAAAGGTGGCCGCTGGTAAACTGCGGCGTTCTCTTCATGTTCGTTTGCGGCGTCCCACAGTCAGTAGGCAGGTGCGTTGGTTCTTTACGATCCCGCTTTCACATCTTTCTACCCTCAATCACGGCGTGGACCATTGCTGACTGCGTGTGTTCGTTGCTTTCACTCACAGGTGAAGATACCTCAACGCTTCGAAGAAAGCTTAGAGGAGTTGAATGGCCAACGTGTAGTCTTAGATCTCGGTTGTCTACTAGATTTTCTTTCTTACGATGTTCGTTGCTCTGCTTGCTTGAAAGGTAACAGACTTATTTTGCTGCAGCCGTTCCGTTGCAGACCTTAGTAACCGTATGTCTATGTCTGGGTATTTATTTTCTAAAAAGCATGCTCAACACTTCGTTCGTTATGTTTGCGCATCTACGTATATCTTAAAAAGTTTATAAACATTATACACAGGCAAAATGCTCCCAACAACTGTCAACGGTAGCCCGAAGATTATCCGTAGTGGCTTGGCCTGTGACATCCACATGGTCTGTACAGTATGTTGTCAACATACTGTCTTGCCAACCTCTAGGAGGAGTCGAAAAAACACGTTTGAGGTGAACACCTTACACGCCCTTGGTGAGCAAAATGCTGGTCTGCAACCAGTGAAGGTGGAGAAATTCTTGACCACCCTTGGTGTGCAGTACAAGCTGCATCACACCAACCACGGCAAGCTCCAAAAGCGTGTTGGCCGAGAAATTACGGCTATGGCTAACGTTTCTTGTCAACAAGCTCTTGCTGAGGAAGCCGCTGTCACGAAGGAGAAAGGGTATGTCGTGAACGATGTCGTGCAGCTATCCGCCACTGGTGACTGTGCCTGGCCTAACCGTGGATCTGGAAGGTCGCATGCCTCCTTCTGTGGGATGTTTGTGCTTGTGGGCGCACTCAACAAGAAGATTTTATCAACAGCTATCTTTGATAAAATGTGCTACACGTGTGAGCTGGCGGAGAAGAAGCCCCCTGGTGAAGATGGTCATCGTGTTCCACCCCCTGCACCAGGGCTCTATATCGGTTTGGTTTTTTGGTATCGATACTATCCGATATCCGAAAAATGGTATCGATAATCGGCACAATCGATAAATAATCGATTATTTGGGCATTTATATGTAATTTGTTATAAATAAAATATGGAACATCAAAACCTGCACAATCGATAGTTTGATATTGCAATCCGATAATCGGCGATAAATACGATATATCGATAGTATCGGTTATCGGAAATATCGATATAGAGCCTTGCCCTGCACATGATTGCTGGAGAGGGGCCCGGGGCATCAACTGCGACTCCCAGCCTGGTTGGCGTGGTACATCCAAGGCTATGGAGGCCTCGGGTGCTGTCCTTTGTGTGAAGTCCATCGGAACATCCACCTCCGAGACGAAGATGCGTGTGGCCAAGTTCACAGCGGACGAGGACTCTAACATGATAGCTGCGATCAACGATCCGAAGGGCATCGTTCCTGCGGAGCTACAACCTGTGGAGAAGTTATCCGACCTGAACCACCTGCAGAAGTTGCTGTACAAGGCGTTGGTGGACTTGAGGACATCGAAGCATTGGAGTGGTAGTCCACTTTCCAAGGCCGTCATCGAGTACTTCAACAAGCTCTATCGTTACGTCATCAAGTCGGTCGCGGTGATTGAGGACCTCCCCGGCTTCGAGACCGAGGACGAGAAGGCCGAATGGATCCAGGGAGCTCTGATGAACATCGTCGACCACGCCTTTGACATCGACCCCACCCACGCGGCATGTCGACGTTTTCGTGCCCCCCGCCCCGATGGCTCCTTCCACCCTTGGTGCGGTGTGGAGTCGTGCAGGCCGGACTGGAAGATTCATCTTCCTCACGGCCGGTTCCTCGTGCGAGACGACCCGTCTGGCTACTACGAGGCGGTTCGCGACGTGTTCATGAAGTTCGCCCACAAGGAGGTCATCTTGAAGCAACTTCACGACACCGACACCAACGTGAACGAGAGCATCAACGGCATGGTGGTGAAGGGGTATCTTCCGGGAGGGAAGGCACAACAGAATGGACAGTCTGGGGTCTATGGCTGGGCTTGCTGCCATGCCATCGTGTCCAAGAACGAGGGCCACCGGTATCGTCAGGAGCTTTGCCGCAGGTTGGGGATCGAGCCACCATCGAGCATGCTGCCTCTTGACCAGGAGATGGCCGATAAGAGGGAGGCAGCGGCAGCTGCGCGGCGCTCTTACACGGGCAAGTCTGGTAGGCTTAAGGTCAGGCTCGAGAAGTCGAGTAGGAATGTAGAGGGTGCGGTCGAAGGGACCTACGCGGGTGGTGTCGACCTAGCTAATGATAAGTATGGTAATAGCATTTGATCGATATTGTTATATTAGATTATACAAAGGCGTAATGGGTGGATAGGGTGATGATTAGTGAATTGTATCGTTTTAATGATATTTTCTCTGTAAAAAACGAGTTAGGGTTTCGGTCTATAGTGGTCAAATAAACCTATAGACACATATTTGGACACTTGAGGGCACTTGAGGGATGTCTTAGGGATACTATATCCATGGTTGGGGAGCGTTCTAGCGATTCAATTTTTAAAAATCATTTTAACCCCTAATTCTACTGTAAATCTGGACCCCCCGCACATGAAAATACCAAAAAGTCAAATTTGAATCGCTAGAAATCGTCCTCTTTTTTTTTTTGAAACATTAACTCGACTATGTAGGGCCCAATCATGGTCGCTTGGGCGGCTATAGGTTTTATTCATGGGTTTCTAGCTCTCAATGTGCCCCGATCGGATACAGTAAACTGCGGTGGTCCGACCTATGAAACTGATGTAACATGCCCTAAATAGAGCATGTTACATCAGTTTGAATTTTTTCCATGAAAGTATAGCTATCAAGGATCAATTTGCGCCATATACGACTTTCTAATTCGAAATACTCGATTTTCTACATTTTATTCAATTTAATGCCTAAAAACCCCCGAAAAAGGCGGCACCCTACCCTTAAGTATTCTTGGAATATTCAGCATATCGAAACAAGTGTGCCCATACTCTTGACTCTGGACGAGTCGGCTTTTAGCTTCTCGGATATGGACGCTGGCAGCACTGCTAGGTCACGTCGTGAGAGTTTTCCGCCGTTTTCGTCTTGACGGTGACTTGACGTTTTCGTCTGGCGCTCGTTTCCTTTTCTTCCTCAGAGATGGTCGACTCGGATGTGCTCGCAGTATTGTTTTCAAACCACCTGGCACTCGGCCAGTTTGCTTTGGCTCGCGCCACGTTGCGTGACTTACATAACACTGATCCTGAGAGATGCGCTGATGTGCTTCGAACTGCAATCGATAACCCACCACCGGACCACTGGCTAGTATCGGATACGATTCCTCATGCAGAAAGTCTTGCATGGCATTGTGCTGGAGAGTATCGAGCTCTGGTAAGCACAAATCTGGCTTTTGCTTTGGACCTCACGGATCGAATCGTAAAGATCCTAGGTTTGGCTATGCAATATTTATGCCCATCGTATCCCTTGAAGATGCGATCGCAGCATAAACGTCTCTGACGGAATATTACTGACTGAGCAACAGAGTTTTGCACGACTATAATCGTGAGGCCGTGTTTCCTTTTCTCGTCAGTAACCTCAAACGCACCTTCATTCGCGAGCAGCCTGACGCTTGTATAGTCCTATAAAGTCCCGCATTAGCACCCGAACATTCACGAGCAGCCTGACGCTTCTAAATTCCCGCAATAGCACCCAAACGGTGACTGATAGCTGCTCCGCTGCCGAAACTACAGGTCGAAGACGCAGAGATAGACACGCCCGACGCCAAGATTGGTGGCGCGGAGTTTGACGTGCTGCTATCTCTTATTGGCAAACCATCCTTCACTGAGGTGAGAAACAAATGCGGCGTCGCCTGAGACGCTCGGCGCTCTCTTCGACGAATCAAGACTGCCGCGCCAGCCGCCATGCTCCAGTACTTCAACAGAAGGCACACACGGTCGTATCAAGACTGCAAGTTGCTCTTTCACAGAGTGCATCTGCACGTCTAAGTCGTGCGTGGCGCTTGGGTTTCTCACAGCCTGAAGAGAACAGCGGCAGTGCAGAAGCTTTGCCTACTGAAGACGAGAGAA
>LGRX02009187.1:15215-34385 GCA_001247695.2 Cymbomonas tetramitiformis | reverse complement strand
TGGTGGATGAGCCTTCCTTCAACCCTAAAAAAACTGCCCTCGTTACGCCTTCGTTGTGCCTTTATTAAACCTTCGTTTGCATCTGTGTTTGATGAGCCTTCCTTAAACCCTAAAAAAACTGCCCTCGTTATGCCTTTATCATGCCTATATTCAACCTTCGTTTGCAGCTGTAATGTATGAGCCTACCTTAAACCCTAAAAAAACTGCCCTCGTCAGGCCTTCGTTTAGCCTTTATTAAACCTTCGTTTGCAGCTGTGGTGAATGAGCCTTCCTTAAACCCTAAAAAAACTGCCCTCGTTTAGCCTTCGTTGAGCCTTTGTTGTGCCTTTGTCGTACCTTTATTTAGCCTTCGTTGCGCCTTCGTTGCGCCTTCGTGAATCCGTCGTGACGCCTTTAACCGACCTTTATGAGAGCACAACGAAAGCAGGAAAAAATTACCTAAGTGCGACTCGCGTTTCATGGAAATCTTGTGGTTGTCCTCCTCGTACGTCAATCCATGAACAAACGTGTGTCGGCCCTCGAGCACGCGTGTCCGACAGTCGTGAAGATACCCGTAGCTGATGCCGTAAGCCATATATTAGAACTTAAAGCACACCTGTTACAAAACAAAATACACCGTCACTCAAAAATTATCAACAAATTATCCAAGGAAACACATAAGGGTTTTTATAGGTTGGCTGGATCTAAGACGCTTAGGAGACACCCCCAACACTGCACGTCTGCAGGCGGGACGGCCGTCGCATGCTCGTCAGCACTCTCCAACCACGCCTTAAATCTGCGCAACCTAGACCCTCAGTGGGAATCGAACCCACGAGTGCGAGGTTCATAGCCTAGCGCCGTACCAACTCGACCAATGTCGCGAATGTGTACAGATCGTAAATTTAGAAATTTATCATACAATATTCCACATTCCTGTGATGGACAATATTACACAATCTATCACAAGGTCCAAGAAAAATTTCGCTTTGGCCAGAGGCCGTTCATTAGCTAATGAACGGTTCCCGCAGCCAAAGTGTCTATGTGTGAGTCGCGCTTTGGCCAGAGGCCGTTCATTAGCTAATGAACGGTTCCCGCAGCCAAAGTGTCTATGTGTGAGTCGCGCTTTGGCCAGAGGCCGTTCATTAGCTAATGAACGGTTCCCGCAGCCAAAGTGTCTATGTGTGAGTCGCGCTTTGGCCAGAGGCCGTTCATTAGCTAATGAACGGTTCCCGCAGCCAAAGTGTCTATGTGTGAGTCGCGCTTTGGCCAGAGGCCGTTCATTAGCTAATGAACGGTTCCCGCAGCCAAAGTGTCTATGTGTGAGTCGCGCTTTGGCCAGAGGCCGTTCATTAGCTAATGAACGGTTCCCGCAGCCAAAGTGTCTATGTGTGAGTCGCGCTTTGGCCAGAGGCCGTTCATTAGCTAATGAACGAGTTCAAAAATAAACATACCTGCTTCTTGGCCAAAAAGTATTTGAAGTCGAATTTATCTTCAGATCGAAAGCTATTTTTTAGCAAGTCCTTCACGAAGTATTCCTTCCTATCTTTTTGCGACATGCTGAAAATGTTTTCGCGAAAAGACTTAATATCTGTCGATGAGAAAGATAGACAGCAGTGCGACTTGCAATTGCACTTAATGGTTTCTGCCATTGATATACTGTCAGCCTGCAAACGTCGCTGCTTGATACTAATTACGCCTTCATATTTCTTCTTGCATATGTCGGATTCGTACGGTTTGCGCACAACAATCTGCTTGTTTACTTCACCGTTCAAACACCGAAGAGTGTCTCCATTAAGCAAGTCTAAACTGTCTCTGAAAATTCTGTATCAAGTCTGCTTTTTATCTCATTTAAGTCAATTTCGCGCAAAGCGCGTGTCCCGGAAACGCGTGAAGAATTAGAGCTAACTTCCGATCTAGACGTCAAAGGCGCGTTCCAAAGGACCATTTGCGTGTTTGCGCTCGGGGCTATGCTTGGAATTGGCTCCTGATCAAAGAAGTCAGCCCCTATTCCCATAGAATCTTCAATAACTATTATCGGGCACGGTTTGCAGATAATCTCGCAACCCTCATCAAAAGGAATAGAAAACATATTTTCGTCAAAATTAGCCGTCATTAGCTTATGAAGCCGTTTATTACGTTCTGAAAATGATATGGACTTGCGAGTCAACAGAGAATTCCTATCTTTTTGGATCGATCGATTCTCGATTTCAGCGCAAATGACACCAGGATATCTTCGAATCATATCCTTGATCTGAACAGACCGAATCAGGAAGCGACAGCAAATGTCATTTCTGACAAAAATTGTCATCGATATTTGACATGTCATTTTTAGCCGACAGAAATGACTTACAATGTTTTGCTAAAATTACATCACTTTTTCAAAGTTCCTTCACGCACACCCCTTTCACAGTTGACATCCAATTTCTCTCATTTCAGTATGGCGACAGCAGAAACATTTCAAGCACTGAGAGGGATTCGCCGGGCCGCGGAAGCTGCGCCTCGGCCATGCAGCCATGGGCAGGGAACATATCAACGCTGACCGCATTACCAGCTTGGCCACACAACTTTGGGGCCCTTCAAGCCACAGACGCCGTACGGCCAATGCCGATTTCGGCTCTCGGCCAAACCTCGGCCACGGCCCTCATCGTACGGCCACAGACCGGCCATAGGGCGTTGATATGTTCTCTGACACAACGGCCCTCGTAGTCACCGAGCATTATCAGACCTGCATGAACAAATACTTCAATGAATCGCACCTCTCCGTGGTAATAGAAACCCCGTCGACCTCCATTTGAAAGAACGAGCGAAACCAACTTTGGCAAGTCTTCTTTTTGTTGCCCCCTTTCATGGTCCGATAGGTATCGATCCTTGCCGACCACGGCGGACCCAAATCGTTTGCACTTAGTTGGAATCCCGTTGTATAGAAGCCCCCTCTCCGTATGTGTGAGATCTCGTGTCAATACTCGCTCCAGTAGCGCTTCGGCGGAGCCAAGTAAATCTCGGGCATTCACGTTTTCAACGGTGTAGTTTCGCCTGCATGCACATCCATTTCCCAATGATCCCACATCTACAAATAAAACAAAAAGTGATGTGTTTGCGTGATGTGTGAGCGACGTGTGACCCACACACCACGACACGATCCTTCCGGAGGACATGATAGAGGGTGCGTGTGTGTGTGGAGGGGGGAGGTGACTGCTTACATCTTTCCGTTGCGCTTTTTAAATTTCACGAACTCCTACTTCAATGAGATCGCGATTCCTCCGTATTCGCCCATGCCCATTTCTCAAGTTGGGTTCTTTCTTCGATAGTGAAGGTGTGCCGACTCCCAAGTTTGGTAACCCGGATGTCCCGATCGTTCCGATCCATTGGCGGCAGTACACGTACCGATCTCCTTCCTCAGGTGCATCGCGAGTCCTCGCATCATCCGAATCATTCTGGTGCGTCCAATTCCTGTTGGACCCCACACATCACCGCGTTATGTGTACGCAGCGCGCCACGTGCAGACCTTGCATATATTACTAGTTGTGTTCGTCACGCGCGGCCCACACATCCGGTATCATGTTTACAACAGTGGGTGGTTGCGCTAGTTAGCGCGTGCCTCCCATAATGCTCTGCACCGAATACGCGTTGTTCTTCACCCATCCTTTTAGCCGACCGTTCATGGATTCGAAAGCATGCATCCACGTTTCTTTAATCGGTCCCCACTCCTTTAGGTTACGAACGAGATGAATCAACAAACGAGTGTTGATGACCCACCAATCAGGAGAGGCGCCTGATCGTCGGTCACTTTCCATGCGCTCAAACCAGTCCTCAACGAACGTCTCTAGTATTTCCAACTCCTGCACCCAAAGATTTACACGCCATCCAACCATGTCTGATAGGGGTGTGCACGTGGCGTGTCACGCACAACAATACGCGTGGTCTATATGCGTCTGTGAGCGATACGTGTAAGTGAGGCGTGCCTTACACGGCATGTATGTGCTAGGTAGGCAACTCGGGCACATATATAAAGGCAAGCTAGCGTGGGCACACCTTCGGTATTAGGACCGGAGACGTCAACTCGCGAATGATGACAGTCAAATCGCCGACAAGGCGAGCCACCGTGGGGTCATCCACGTCCCGAGGCCAAGCAAGCGGCCAGAACTCCGAACATGCCCGATTGAAACCTGACCAAGGCGTCGTGTGCCTCCATTCGCCTCGCCTTAGTCTTAGGACCCGTCTCTCCACCAGACCATCGTAATACCGCCTTGTGTCCGCGTTCCCCCAAATCCGTGGCAGCTTCACCCCGGAGCAAAGGACGCCTGTGTCGGGTGATGCAAGAGGTGGAATGTGCGTTGGCCCGCACGCATCACGCAACGCATGTACAGACAGTGTGTCAGCAGTGCACTACTGACACGCTGTCTCAGGCTGCCTGCGTAGCTAAGGGCTGTTCCATTAATTGTCGCAAGGGGGTTAGGATTTTCGTTTTTTGTCCGCGGGGGAGTGGGGTCGAGAGATGTCTGTCACTGGGAGAGGGTTTTTGTCCGCTCGGGGGAGGGGGGTCAAGGGGCGTCCTAACCCCCCCCCTCGACAATAAATGGAACAGCCCTAACTATGTTGTGTGCTCGTGTGATGCAGAGGAACTTACGGAGAGGGGAACTTTCTTCGAGACGATCCTGCTTGATGAGCAGCCGGAGGCTATATCTCGAGGAGTTCAACACGAAGCGGGTTCGGAGACGCCTGGACAGCCCGCTCGTCTACGAGGAGTCCGCGGGGAACAAATACATGCGGAAGGGCATCCAGTCCGTCCGGAACGACTACCTCTACACAAGGTGGGCAACGGTGAAGGGGTCCGGCCAATGGACCGTCCAAACCGTTGGCCATCCTTACAAGAGTATTCACGGGTTGACGGTGAGTAGCACCAATGCCTCGCGGCCCTCGTACGAGCAGGTGGTGGCCGCTGTGAAAGCGGCGGGGGGCGTTCCGAGGACGCAGCTCTCAACGGCTGGTATGTACTAATTACCATTTCATATGTGCATACGAGTTGGGGTTTTGTTTTTCGTGCCTTTTCTGTTGGTCATCTTTCCGCAGTGCACTGCCCACAACTTTGTGGGAAGTGGTTACCATTATATATATATATATATATATATATATATAAGGCTGTGCGTGCGTGACGCATGACTAACACCTGGTGTGTTTCCACAGAGGAGTTGTCAGCCGATTACAAGCAGCGTAAGGCTGTGAAATTGGTCAACGCGGAGGAGCGTCGGGCGGTAAAGGCCGAAGCCCTCACCACCGGCCGCATGACCGTCCAAAAAACCCGCGAGGCTGCGCGTAAGCGAGAGGACGGCATGCGGGCCGATGCCCTCGCCGCGATAGAGCGGGCCAAGCAACCCGACAAGCTAGGGCAAGGGCGGCCCAAAGGCCTCGGGCAATGCCAATAAGACTCTAGCCAAGTCCGAGGCTTCGGGAAAGGGGAAGAAGGCCGATGCCGAACGACCGACCGCCGCCGACCCGGCAAGGGGAAGCGCGCCGCCACCGAGGAGCGACGCACATGCATACCGCGGAGGATGCGACGCGGAGCTCAGTGAGGAAGAGGATGAGGTGCCCGTGGGGAGTATCGGCAATGTCGTCGTCAACCCATCAGAGGAACCGGTGGACCCGGCTCGCTCACCGTGGAACGAAATGACGATCTGTATTCCGTAAAGTACGCCACACTGCCTGTGCGAAGTGTGTTAGTACCGCGTCACGTGCAGATAGTGTTTGTTGTGTGTTGAACTTTCGCGTGACTAATATTGTTTTGCTCTTGCAGCGGGAAACCAATGTTCAAGCCCGTGCCCCTCTTCGAGGGGGTGGTGCTGGCTAACTCACCGGTTGACACCGTCAAGCACGGCCAGTGTGAAATGCCACTCTCGGAGGACCATTTGTCCTTGGTGGTATCTAAGTAGCTACCCATTGTTCCTTCATTCTTCGATTGTAACTAAATTTACTAACGTGCTGTCATGTATACCGGGGATAGTATAGGTGAAGCAGTGGCACTGGACGGTGACACACAAGGACACTGTCATGGCACATGTCAAGAAGGTGCTCATGGCTATATTTAAGCCAATTGAAAAACTCGGTGGCAAGAATATTAAAGATGCCGACAGGATGGGGAAGATGTTGGCGGAGAAGATTCTTTGTGGACAGTGCCCGAGTGGCATCAACCTGGTGTAAGTTCCCATCCCATCCCAATCCATGTATTTTGTTTGTACGCACGCCTGCGTATTTTGTTTCTTATGTTTATTGTCTGTGCGTGTCGCGTCACTAACACATGTTGTGGGGTTTGTGTGCGCAGCGTGCCAACTCACCACGCCATCGACGCGGCAGCCATACTAGAGCCACAAAGCCTCCATAGACCCTGGCATGCAGATAGAAAGCTTGTATATTTGTACATGTGTATTATAACATTATATATTTATATATTTCAACATTCATTTCAAAAATGGTTTCTTGTAAAATTCGTAGTGTGTGCGTAGTGTGATAGCAGTGCATGGTGCGTAGTGTGTGCGTGATTTTGCATATTTATTACGTAGTCTGTGCGTAGCGTGTTCGTGATTTCTGACATTAAAATAATGCGTAGTCTGTGCGTAGTGTGCTCGCAATGTCTGTACGTAGTGTGCACGTAGCGTCTGTGCGGAATGTGATCGCACTGTCTGTACGTAGTCTGTGCGTGATGTGTGCGGTAGTCGTGCGTAGCGTGATCGCACTACCTGTGCGTAGTCTGTGCGTGATGTGTGTGCGTAGTCTGTGCGTAGCGTGATCGCACTGCCTGTACGTAGTGTGTGCGTAGTCTCCTAGTCTGTGCGTAATGTGTGTGCGTAGTCTGTGCGTAGTGTATGTATCGCGATGTGTCCGTGACGCTTCGCGGGCACATATCTTGCATATCCACGTACAGTAGTGTGTTCGAGACACAATACGTGACCGAAATCGCGCACAGACTACGCACACACTACGCGGTACACACTACGCGGTACACACTACGAACACATCACGCACACACTACGCGAAATGTGTCCGGACTGTAGGGTAGGGCCATCTAGGGCGCGAGAGCATGCTCAAGCGGTGCGGGAGTTTATGCGCTTTGGCCAACCTAGATGGCATGTGGTTGTGGTGTCTTAAACCAATCGAGCAAACAAGCGAATAAGAGGAATGTGTATATATGTTCACACTTGTAAACTTTAGCACAAGTCGATGCCATATCATTTCGGAAACCAAGAACTTTCATTGCATCAAGGCAATATTGTACATTTATTTATAAACGATATCATAAATATTGACTACAGCAATACCTCACCTTTAAGGAAACGCTAGGTTAAGGAACCAACCAGTTTTTCTTTTTTTCTTTTTGGGGGTCGGAAAATGCGGAAAAGGCTGGGCTGGAAAAAACATTGAGAGAATGTACCCAAATAAGGAAATGAAGGCTGCTGGATCATTTCGTTAACGGAAATCGTAATGCCATATTAAGGAAACGCAGGCTAGCTGAACATCGGGAAATTCCGTTATTATTAAGGAAATTCTAGCTGAAATTAAGGAAATCATGGCTGGTATTTCATGAAAATTTGGAAATTTTCAATGGCAAATAATATAGCGTTAGGACTATAGCATTTAAGTCGTCGTAGTCTCCCTGACTGCAAGGGTAGGTATCGATATTCGATAGTATCGATTAATCGATATATTGTCATTTATCGATTGGATTTGTGTACCTATCGAAATTGATCGATACCTAGCGTGCGCTGATCGAAATCGATCGATTATTAAAAAATAGATGTAGTGATTGGCTAGTATCGTAATATCGATTAATCGATCCTGCCACCACAATCCGAGCTCTTAGGTGTGCCAACTACTGTACTACAGCTGGTGTAGAGAGAGCCTTCTCGCTAATATCACATTTATGCATGCATGCTTGCGGAAAAGACTGAATGAGGAAACCATTGAACACTCAATAATGGCTAGTATGAATGCCATTGAATTTGCTCAATTTGATTGCAAGCGTGTGTTGGCTTGTACCCTTGTTTTGAATTCGTACTTGTGTAGTTTGGCATTTATCGGTATATCGATAACTGTCGGTGATCACTAATTTATTGTTATTCATCGACTACCTGAACTAACTTATTCGTATTGATCGATATGTGATACCAACCTATTGTTATTGATCGATACCCAGACGAGACCTATCGAAAACTATCGATACGGCCAAAAACTTTCGATACCTACCCTTACCTGACTGATAATGCCACTTTGCAAGTCAGCATGTAATTCTCGCAGTTCCTGGCGACTGCTCGGATCCATGCTGAATGTAAGAGAATGCGCTGGCTACCGGCGCTTTCCAGTTCCTAAATAATAATGGATATAAGAGAAGAGGCTGGCTGACACTCGAATCGCGTTTCCTTTGTGTCATCATTTCGGTAAGAGGGCACGGCGGGGGCAGAAAAATACGGAAAAGGCTAGGCTGGCTTCAAAGTCCTGTTTCCTTAAAGGTGAGGTATTACTGTAACTATATAACTAAGTAACTACGGGCGCTTCGACGAAAGAAATACTATCTTGCTGAAATCTGTATAGGCAGCCCTGACCGGGAGTCCTGGTGCAGGCCCCTATGACAGATTCCTAGGTAGCCAACACTGGACCTGTGACTGATCCGTAAGCCCGTGCTGTGACACCAGTAACGACATCGAGTTCAAAATCGTCCTCGACGGTTTCGAGGCTCGAACTGTCTTGGCGGTATCGATGCCGTGCGGTATCGTCACTTATTTTATCTTTACGTGTTCGAGTTCGTGACATACTCGTTATCATCGGTTACGGTTTCTCGCGGCGTCGCGATGTTACGTATACCGTCGGTTTCGGTATCGTCATTGCATTTCCCTCGAACATTTCGAGTGAACTGCGGTTTTTGTCAGCTAAGGAAATATCACAGCACAGCAAATATTCATTTAAATTCTCAGCTTGAAAACTGGTCCGAACAGCGCAGATGCACCAAATTCATAAGTGAGAGTGACGTGGGCTTTGAATTTGAGAGACCTTAGTCGCGTGTCACAAACACAGCAAAGACAGCAAGCGATAGATAAGAAGGGCACGAATCCTTGCTGCCGGCGGCTTGGGCCTGGAGCCAATGCCATGCCATCCTCGGTCCAACGGTCGCATACACTGATGCCATCGGTTTCCACGGTATCGGTTTCATGGCCGATATCGAAACTCGATTTGAATCGACGGTTGCGGTATCGTCATGGAAATTCACGCATCGATTACGGTTTTCCCCGAGGGCGCTGCCTAATTTCAACCGACGGTGACGGTGTCACACGGTATCGCATGCTTTTTAGAGCCGACGGTATCGAGTGCGTCGCCTGAAAATTAACCGTACGTCGGTATACGGTTTCAACCGAACTCGATGTCGTCACTGTGTGACACATCAAGGTGTCACAGGTAGCTAGGACCGAGACCGTTCCGACTCCGTGACCGTTCCGGGTATATCTAGCTTAGGGTTTATTTCTTATACGAGTTTATCTATATTGGTTCACTGACTGTCTGATATCTTGAACCGGGATATTCCAGTAGGTCGTGGACCCATTCCACGCTATATTCCACAGCTAGTTTGGCCATGATTGGCTAAAGCAGCCGCTTGGAGAGGTGGTGCGCGACGGCGCGTTTGAGGACTCACGGGAATTTTGAGATGAGCTGTTTGCGGTGAGCGTTTTTTGAGCCGCAGCTATGGGAGTTCGACCTGGACCGGGCCTAGTCGACGCAATGTTCATTTACGGTATTACGCTTGCCCTGATCCCGCTTGCTGCCGATTTTTGGGCTGGTGCGTGGCTCGAGCACCTTCGACCTCGACGACGTCTTCCAGTGCCCCTCGCTTGCATGGCTCTACCGCTCCATCCGTGACTGTGGCGTCGCATCTTCCCCACGACATTGCCCGAACGCGCCCCGGCGTACCACCTCCCATCAGGCTTTCGGAGTTATGGGTGTTACCACCAGAGCAAAGAAGTCCCTCACGAGGGACAGCGACATTGATGCCTCGCTGAGGCTTATCGACGGGGTTCGGAACAGCCCGACGGTGCGAACACCGACTGTTCCGACCCCCAACCCTGCTTCGAACGAGGGCGCCGACGTGGCCATTAGGCGTTACTTGCAGGAGCAGGCGAAGCTGACCGACGAGATCTACAAGGCACGTCTTGATCGTGCCTGGGCCAAGAGCGTCCGCGAGGACGTTCTTGGTGACAAGAAACACCATTTCCGCGGTACGGACGACGCTGGCCTTCTGTCCGACCTGGTGGTGCAGCTACGTACGGAGTTCGAGTCAGCTGGGCTGGAGCTGAAGTCCTTTGATCTCGACGACCCCCTTACCCCGGTTGTGAGCCGGGTGAATGGCCTTCTGTACGACCGGTGCTGGCTCTCGTGGTGGAGAAGCACAGCAACGCGTATGTCTGGCTCACGGGTACGGATGCTTCCTCTGACCGAGATGGCCGGCGGGCTTTGGTCGACATCATCAAGGGCTGCGTACCGGTGGCGCTGCGGGAGTCGCAGCAAGAGGAGCATGCGGCCTTGCGTTACCCCGCGAACGTGGACCCGCAGCCGATCTTGGCGCGGGAGCAACGTTTGGTGCGGGACAACAGGGCCTCCGACTGGACACCTACGGAGGCTACGCGTAAGCTGAGCCTGTACACCAGGCTTGACCCGGCGTTCTACGCTGCGGTTAAGGTGCGCTACCCCATGGCTGCTGACTTGGATCATGCACCGCTGGCCTCACTCCGCTCCATGGTGGTAGAGATCTACCAGGCTTGGGCTCAGACTGACACGGGGAAGGCAGCTTCTGGCGCGGACGGTATCTCCGCACACCTCTCCAGCAGCGAGTACGACGCCCTCCTCGTGAAGATCACGGAGCTGAAGGAGCTGGTACAGCGGCAGCACGGGGAGGGCGCTCCGGTGGTGCGGCAACAGCGGGACAAGCAGCGGCAACAGCAGCAGCAGCGTGCGCAGCAGCCGAGGGGCTACCGTATGGGGCAGCACAAGGTGCCGCCCGTGGGATTCGACCGGGACGACCAGCGGGCAAAGCCGTTCTGCGGCAGGTGCAAGAAGGCGGGCAAAGGTGAGAGCTACCACTTCTACCGCGACTGCCCGTTGGGCGGGCGCCAACACCCGCCCACCTCCGCTGCGGCATTCTGCATTCCTATCGACGAGGAGGACGCGGAGGGGGTGCATGCGCTTGCCATGTGTGCACTCTTCCAGCAGGCGGCGGACGATGGCGCGGAGTCCTTTGCTCGTGCGGCCGCCGCGTACGGGCCGCCTGCGGTGCTTTGTGCGGGAGCGGTAGGCGGCATCGACGTGTCCGCTTACGGCTTCTCGGTGGAGCAGCGGTCGGCTTCCGAGTAGCTTTCCTTCTGGCTCTGGCAGTGCACCACTCTGGTGGTGTGCTGAGATGTGCTTTGACCTCAACATGGTCTTCAATTTGGTTTATGCTTTTCTTTGACATCTACAATCTTCAATCTGGTTTGCTGCAGCAGTGCTTTTCAGTAGTTTAGCAGGACCTGAGTACCTGTATATTTCTGCACTTGTGCCGGCTAGAGGGTTTCAAATTGTGTATCAGAATAGCACAGTTGGATTAGCAGTTAGGTTTGTCACCCTAGCTCCTACCCTAACTTATCTTGACGTCTCTGACTTACCTGTCAGTCACCACCCACAGTGCTGGGGTGGTGTGCTGAAATCTGTATAGGCAGCCCTGACCGGGAGTCCTGGTGCAGGCCCCTATGACAGATTCCTAGGTAGCCAACACTGGACCTGTGACTGATCCGTAACCCCGTGCTGTGACACATCAAGGTGTCACAGGTAGCTAGGACCGAGACCGTTCCGACTCCGTGACCGTTCCGGGTATATCTAGCTTAGGGTTTATTTCTTATACGAGTTTATCTATATTGGTTCACTGACTGTCTGATATCTTGAACCGGGATATTCCAGTAATACTCCCACTAATGGTTTGCACGCGATTTACCGCAGAAACCTTTTCTAAAGAAAACATTCAACGGTTGGCGTGGGCGGGGCAACACAACAGGGTGCGTAAAAGCTTGCGCACGGCATGGGGAGACGTGAGCACGTGCAGCTTCCAACGTGGGCGCGACTGCAAAGCGTGACAATGAAAAACATCGTGTGATTAATTTCAACATGATTGGTACGAAAAAGCGATGTGCGCATGCAATGGGGGTGATAAAATTTATATATGCGCAGTGTCTAGCCGTGCGCAGTGTACGAAAAGGATCACGTGAAGTGAAACCTAAAACAGAGCGACCCGGAGGCATACGTACTCAGGGTTTAACGGTATCGGTACCTGTCCCCCCCGCGAAGCGTAGTCCGTCCCGTAGTGGGGCTACGGCGATGGAATCTCCGTAGTCCCTCAACTACCCGTAGTGGGGCTACGCCGTAGGCCACGCCGTAGGCCACGCCGTAGGCCACGCCGTAGGCCACGCCCTCTCTGGAGACAGGGAGGTGCGTGATAGGTATGGACTCTCTCCAGCTTTTGGGGGTTTTCAGCCCTGGCAGACATGATTGTGGTGCTTTGGCTTCTTTCTGGTCTGGACTGGAGATCGGTATGAGTGTATGCATTCCGGTCTTACCACCTCACTCGAGGTGGTGTGCTGGATATGACACTCTGACAGTGGCACCGCTATTGTGTCATCACCGATACGGTTCGACTACTATGACTACTTCATTGTCATCATCGTCATCTCCTCTATCGACTTCGGATGTCAGACATATCATTATTGCATCTGTCATTTTCGCACCTGACTTCCTAGGGCGTTGCCATCACATTCATACAACGGAAGCTATAACACCCGTATTATCTTGTGTATACAGTAATACCTCACATTTAAGAGAATGCTGGGTTAAGGAAACAGCCAGACTTTTCGGGGGGGTCGGAAAAATGCGGAAAAAGCTGGGCTGGAAAAAAACATTAAGAAAATGTACCCAAATAAGGAAATGAAGGCTGCCGAATCATTTCGTTAACGGAAATCGTAATGTCATATTAAGGAAACGAAGGCTAGCTGAACATCAGGAAATTCCATTATTATTAAGGAAATTGTAGCCGAATCTAAGGAAATTATAGTCGGTATTTCATGAAATTCTGGAATTTTTCAATGGCAAATAAAGGCTTTTTCTGCACCGCGTTTATTATTAAGGATTACTGGTTAATGCACGATAGCTACAGTACGGTTGGTCACGATAATCAATCGGAGCTATTGCAGGCAGGATACTCTTAGGAATACGGTATCGGTGTTCGGCAGGATACTCATAGGAATTCTGAATATTGCAGGCAGGATACTCTTAGGAATACTAGGAATATTGCAGGCAGGATATATACTCTTAGGAATACTGAATATTGCAGGCAGGATACTCTTAGGAATACTAGGTAGGTAGTAGTGGCACTTGATCTTACTGACTCGCTCCCTATTGGGATATCCATAATTGCGGGAAGGTCCTCATCCGAGTCTTCAACCAACTCAACCGTGTCACTCTGCATTGATACTTTCTCGGTCTCACCGCTGGGACACTCATTGAGTGGCGCTTTGGCCTTGATACGCGTTATGACTATATACTTCAAGTCGTCGTAGTCTTCCTGACTAATTATCCCACTTTGCAAGTCAGCATGTAATTCTCGCAGTTCCTGGCGACTGCTCGGATCCATGCTGAATTTAAGAGAATGCGCTGGCTGACTGCGCTTTCCAATCCCTAAAAAGAAATGGATTTAAGAGAAGAGGCTGGCTGACGCTCGAATCGCGTTTCCTTTTCGTTAGTCATTTCGGTAAGAGGCTGACGCTGGCAGGGGGGGGGTCAGAAAAATACGGAAAAGGCCAGGCTGGCTCCAAATTCCTGTTTCCTTAAATATGCGGTATTCTGTAGCTTGAAACTTTCACGGTTGACATATGCGAGAGTAGCATACATGTTTTCTTGTACTGCTTCACGGTGTGCTTGTCCAACAAACATTGCACCTAGAATTATTATGATGAGATAGCGCTATGGTGTAGGGCGCTATGTGTTGGACTTGCACCTTGAGCGCGCAGGTTCAAGTCCCGTGTGGATCTCGTCGGGAGGTTGTTGCCCGATATAATTATATTGCCTGATCAACAATATAAGTATACTGGAAGCATTTCAGTGTTTCCATCAATGGGTCAGGTCGGTTTCGGCCTAGAGCGGATATTGTGGGAGATTATGGGGCACGAACAAGTGGGGGTAAACAATATCACACCGCTCGGATTTTGTGGGCGGGGGGGTCGCGGACCCCTGGGAGCCGGAGGTGGACTCGGGAGGTGGCGGGGGAATCGTGGACCCCAAGAGTCGAAAGTGGACTCCATTGGGGGTGGGGGTGGGGGGTCGATTCGATGGGACACGGAGCACACCGGACACCATCTACTACTCTTGTTCCCGAGTTTCTCAGCGCGGCGCAGCGCGGCCTGCGACACGCGAGGGTCGTCACGGGTAGACCGATTTACCCTCCCACTATAAAGTGGGGGGGGCTGTCTCCTGCTGTCCTCCTTCGGAGAGCCGTGTCACACGTAGCATGCGTCTCGGTAGCTCGGAACATAGATGCATAAAACCCCTAAAGTATTTTATGTTATCATCTTAGTATTCCGAAAGCGAGTGTTCACTGACTGCACGTTCTGTGATAGATATATATCTGACTATATATATATATCCCCCACCAGTCAGAGAATCTCACTTCTCATCAAGTTATGGGTTGACCACTTCAGTGGTGGCATTGTTTCTTTTGGGATTCTAATTTCCGTCTCGTCGAACGTACCGACTACCGCAAGTCTCGTCGAACTTCACCGACTACCGCTACTGCATCACCGATTTTACCCTTACCGATTACCGACACCGAGAGTCTCGTCGAACTACACCGACTACCGCCCCGACATGATTACCGAAATGTCGCTTTACCACTCCGGCATCAACGACCGAAATGCCGCTTTACCGCAACCTTTTTGACTTTCTGGCCAGCAGCGCTTCTCCTGCAGCAAAGCTGGATTACCGTACGACTATTTTGACCTCACCGGCGTTTTCCTCGCAAAAATCTACCCCAATTTGACCCTTTCATCGTTTGATTTGCTTAATTTTACGAGAAGTTAGCTTTTCGCTTGGGAACCCTAGCTTTGGGTTCGCGGATTCTGCAGTCAGCGGTCAGTGGTCAGCGACCATGTCTACTGGACCTCGGCGTGCACGTATGGCCGCTGTTCGTTCAGCGTTGATTACTCTTCGAGTACATCGGCAACATCCTACCATTGGCTATGGTCTGGTGGTGTCTGGTGGTGTTTGCGCACCAGACACCAAGCTCGAGTCCATCGCGCTCACCATCGACAACGAGTGCTTTGGCTATTTCGACCTCATCCCTCCCCTTCCCTCGCCTTCACCGTGTGCGCCCCTTGGTCACCATCTGGTGGTGTCTGGTGGTGTTGTCGCGCCCACTTCACCCTTCACCATCATCCCTTTCAAGCCTTTTCCCATGAGCTCGACCACATCCCTTCACCGCATTTTCCACCTTCCGCCTCCTCACCCTTTCTTCGTCGGTGCATTCGCTCTGGTGGTGCCAGGCCGCTTTTGGCCTTGGCACCGCACGAGCATTGGCTGAACATCGTCTTCCTTACGCTCGACGTCCTCTGTCATCGAGAACGTCGCCGCCGCCTGCTCCAGAGCCCAAACCCTGATTCACTAGACAATTCTCTGTAGCCCTGCTCTGTTTCAATCTAAGCAGCATGAACTACTGTAGCGCCGGCGGATGCCCCTCTAGCTGAGCTGAAAAAGGCTCCTTAGATTTCTTGCTGTGGGATGGCCGGCATGCCTATTGACACTGCTCCCTGTTTCCACCTCTCTCCTTCTGGAGGAGGTGGTGTCACGGGTAGACCGATTTACCCCCCCACTATAAAGTGGGGGGGGCTGTCTCCTGCTGTCCTCCTTCGGAGAGCCGTGTCACACGTAGCATGCGTCTCGGTAGCTCGGAACACAGATGCATAAAACCCCTAAAGTATTTTATGTTATCATCTTAGTATTCCGAAAGCGAGTGTTCACTGATTGCACGTTCTGTGATAGATATATATCTGACTATATATATATATCCCCCACCAGCCAGAGAATCTCACTTCTCATCAGGTCGACGTTACAGTTGTTCGAAGAGGCTCGGAGAAACAAACCCTAAATGTCCTATCTTATGGACACTTATGGACCTCACAGAGTTACAAACCCTAAATGTCTATTTTCGTCCATAAGCTCTGGGGACAAGAGTAAGACACCATAAATGTTCTCCAGTTTCAATCATATAAATTAATATGACGGCCGCGTATTAATATGACGGACGCGTGACACAACGTGCCCCCCCTACGTGCGTTTTGCGTCGACAGGCGACAGCGACAGCGACATCGACACTGCGATTGGTGCGTTTGATAATTATTGATTTCCCAGTGAGTGACGACATGACACCTTTAGCAAAAAGTAAAACCTAAAAACCATGAACATCTCAGGAATCGTCGTCCACAACGAGAAAAACCATGAAGCTATGAATCAGAGTCTGTGCCTCTCTCTGGCCCCGCGCAGGGGCATTCCAACCTGAGTCCAACGCAAGAAAAAACACAAGACCTCACCAATCAAATTTTCAGAACACCATCCTCGTGTGAAGCCCTAAGCGCACCTTACATCAAACTGCTTTTGCCGGTTCGCACCAAGACAAGGAAAGGCGGAGGCCTTGTTGGCGTGCTTCAACCGAACTCGAGAGCAGCTCACGCTTGAAACAGCTTGAACGATGTTGCCTTTCTGCGGCCTTAAGGAGCTGTTGCAGGTGCACGCTTACGTATATTTTGAACGGATAGAGGCAATTATGTCTCTGTTGGCTAACTTTCCTTGCCAACAGTAAACATTCAAGGAAAACTACGTGGAAAGCGCGGCTGGAAATTACAAGGGAAAATGTAAACTTTCCGCGTTGGCGTAATTTTCTGAGAACTGCCGGCACAATCCCTGAGCACCATCTGGAACCCTAGAATCGCACTTCCATAACGTTTTCTTTCTCGTATCTCCTCGTCGGTTTATTCCTATCTGTGAACATGACTTAACGAGCCTATCGGTCTTGATCGAACGATGTTTAGTAGTGGTATTTACGTGATCAATGTACGCTTGAAATGGCTAGAATCTTCGACACGGCACTCACTTGACGAGGCTGCGAATGCGCCGAAGCTGATGTGCATGCACTTCCGGTACAAGCCATCTGTGATTGGAACTCCTTATCCCCGAAATGCGCCAAGTACACGCAGTCACAGTGGCCACGTGGCGTACCGGCCGCGTCTGACTTCTGAGGAGTTGCCGGCTTGGCGCTTTGTCGACCTGCCTTTACAGATGCCGCTATGGACAGCTGTCACTCCCGCGTGACCGCACTCCTCTTGCTCCTGATATGTTTATATACCAGGTGATACTGCCGGGTAGCGTCCAGCTTCTCTGCGAATGTCCCTTTGCTCAAAGCTGGTATCCCGTTCCCTGTCGCGTTTACGAACTCCCAGAAAGAATGACTTCGTTGGACGTTACGGTTCGTCGCGCGTATGATGTTGGGCGAGTTGACACCCGATACTCACGAACAGAAATTCGACCGAGTCCGCGAGCGCACTCGCCTTCGCCACTGCTCGCACTGTGCGCACAATGTATTGTGTTTCCCCCGGCCTGTACACAAATGCCACTTTGTCCGCTGGTTTACTTTTCGGGCCAAGCCCGTTTGGCATGCCTCACACCACTCGGCGTTCAGCTGGATGTCGGAGGAGGACATGATAGCCTTCAAGCACCTCAGAGCTTCGACCGCGTTTTAGTGGAATACACACAACCTGTAAAGAGTGTGAGGGAACACGAGATCAGCCGGGTTACTATTGAAGCGCAGAAAGGCCGGACAATATAAGCACGTGAATTTCATGCACAGCAACCACAAATGACTTTTCTAAATATGCAGTTGAACGGTGTTGGAATGTTGCAGTATGCCTGCAGCGGAAAGCAGCAGAACACCAGCCCGAGCCACCACGCTTCCCGAAGGGCCCAACGCAGAGGTTCGTTCTGTAAATGGCCGAATCCCATGGACAATGTAAGCAACGTGCATTAGGACTCCGGACCCGAGAGCCCAGCATGCACCAGCAACGAGACTAGGGAGTAGAAAGCCCGGCTCGGCCAGCTTTGGGGGTAGAGGTGAGCCGGCTCCAGAGGCACAGCAACAGTGCACAGGCAATGCAGTTGCAGAGGCGCTCACGTGGTCAAGTGAGGCTTAGGGGGTCCTGTTCTCCACAAGTGCGCTCCGGAAAATCCGGATAAGTGTCCCAAAAGAGTGTGCGGAATCCTTTGATCCCCGGTGTGGGTACATAGTGCAGCCGATCTTCTTTGGCTACATGGTGCCAAAGGAATCGGTCCAAGGATAAGCCACACGCATAGCGCCTTGCTCGATGTCACTTCTGTTTCACCCTTGCTTCGCCCAGTGCGGAGCGGCACCCCTACCCTTGACTGGTCACCGATAGATGCAGCGTGCGTTTAATGAGTCAGCGTGGCCGGCCCTCATAGGTGGAGCATGCTTGCTGATGTTGGGGCAGCGCGGCCGATGCCCTAATAGATGAGCGTGCTTCTGCTGAGTCAGCGTGGCTGGGAGCGCGATAGATGGATGGATGGATGGATGGGGCGTGCTAATGAAGGGCCAGGATGACCGGGGCCTAACGCGTGACGCTCCCAATGAGACGAATGGGCGTGGCTCCAACGTGCTGCGCCCTGCCTGCCTTGCGGGAGCCAGCTTTGACGAGCGCCGTCAGCAGCCTTGCGCTCCGCGTGGAAAAGTCGACCTTGCACATCGCCGAGGCCGCATCCTCCATCGCTCCTCAGGTGAGAGCATGCAGGATGCACCAAATGTAAATATGTCTCCTCAGATATGGTACGGTGGTGGAGCCAAGCCAGAGTTCATGCATGACGGGATGCCCCTGCGAATATGGTATGGCGGTGGACCCCTGCCAGGGTTCATGCACGACGGGATGGCCCTGCGAATGTGGCATTGCCATGCGGGTTGCATGCACGGTCGACCTGGGAGTGTGCCAGGGCGCCGCGTGTTGCATGCACGGTCGACCTGGGAGTGTGCCATGGCGCCGCGTGTTGCATGCACGGTCGACCTGGGAGTGTGCCATGGCGCCG